>JAJMBI010000014.1:0-106725 GCA_030572815.1 Starmerella asiatica | reverse complement strand
AAGTTAATGGCATGGCAAATGTTTGGGATAGGGTTTTACCGGGATCATGTGCGTGCGACCTCGCCATGTGTTGAGACTAGGTCGCCACACTACTTAGCCATACTACTTCAGTTCCTTCTCGAAACGGATGGATTCACTTAATCTGTTCTGATGATGGCAGTTCTGAGGATGGCACTGTAATTCCACACGCATAAATATTTCTGGTATTTAACTAGCTATATGGGCTATATGACCGGCAAAAATGGGTCAAACTCGACCCGCATGAAATCCTACATGTAGCTGGCTGTATGGCCCATGACTAGACGTATGGGTGCTTAGAAATCTTCTAGTCGGGGGTGTTCATAATTTCGAGTTAGCTGCGGCATGAAATCTTACGTGTAGCTGGTTGTATGGCCTACGGCTAGACGTACGGATGCTTATAAATTTTCTAGTCGGGGGTGTTCATTATTTCGAGCAGTGTGGGTGCGGGATTTTGGAACCCAAAGGACCCCCACGGCAGTCGAATATGACCCAGGCGATTTCATAGGGTATCACGTCATATCAGGGCACAGTACTAGGTTAAAAATCACGTGTACACCACGGGGCCCAGATTTTATGGGACCGTTGATGATTCTACACGACAGGATATTGTGAAATACATGACATGGCTGTGAAATCTACCATTGTGAAAAAGCATGGCTGTGACTACTTAGTTCGCTACAGTACTGTACGCTGAAGAAACATGGTTTGCCGTTTAGCTCGCAGAGCGAGCATTGAGTACCGTACATGAGTGTGTTCCTACATACACCGCGATAAAAACGGACTAACATTACAAATAAGCCAATTGAGCACAGTTCATGGATTCATACAATGGTTGCATATAAGTTCGTTATCTTAATGCATGCTTGCGCACGCCTATGTATTTACCAGTTCGCCGCCTGCGTGATACCAGCAATGCGCACGGTCTTCGTCTCCAAGTAGTTGCCCAACACGGCCTCGCCCAACTCGCGGCCGATGCCCGACGACTTGAACCCACCGAACGGGAGCTGCGGGTGCAAAGCGTTGTAAGTGTTCACCCACACCGTGCCAGCCTGCAAATGGTTCGACACGTAAAGCGCCTTCTCGATGCTCGTCGTGTGGATACCACTGGCCAAACCGTACTCAGTGTCGTTGGCAAACTCAATAGCCTGCTTAACATCCTTGAACTTGACAACCGTGAGCACAGGACCGAAAATCTCCTCACGAATGATCGACGCATGCTCAGGAACATCGACAAAGATTGTCGGCTGGATGTAGAACCCGTCACCCGGGATGGCCTCACCACCAGTAAGCAGCCGGCCCTCCTTTTTACCAGCATCAATGTAGCGCAAGACCGTCTTGTACTGAGCCTCGTTCGTCTGCGCACCATAAGAAGTCTCCGGATCGAACGGGTCGCCGACTTTCAGGGCCTCGGCCCGCTTAGCCAATTCGGCAATAAACCGGTCGTAAATACCCTCCTGAACAAACAGACGCGTGCCAGCACAGCACACCTCACCCTGGTTGTAGAAGATACCGAATAGTGCTGCCTCCAGAGCAGTCTCGATCTTGGCATCATCAAACACAATGTTCGGCGACTTGCCGCCCAACTCCAAAGTGACCTTCTTCAAGTTCGATTGAGCAGCAGCCTCCAAAATCTTGCGGCCAGTGCGCGTGGAACCCGTGAATGCGATTTTGCGGATCCGCGGGTGAGCCGAAATGGCACCACCAGCGCTGCCGTAGCCACTCAGAATGCTCACGGTACCCTTGGGAAGGCCCTCAACCTTGTTGAGAATGCCAGCAAACAGCAAAGCAGTGAGCGGCGTGGATTCTGCACTCTTCAAAATCATGGCATTGCCCGTGCACAAAGCAGGAGCGATCTTCCACGACAGCATCAGTAACGGGAAATTCCAGGGAATGACTGCACCAGTCACACCCAGCGGTTCACGACGAACGTAGTTGAAGTGGTCAGCATCAGTGTCAATTACCTTGCCGTGGATCTTGTCCGCCCAGCCGGCATAGTACCTAAAAGTTTGGACAACGCTTTCCACGTCGCCCTTTGCCTGAGACAAGGTTTTACCGTTATCCCAGGTTTCCACTGCAGCAAAAGTGTCTGCTTGCTCTTCAATGAGGTCAGCAATCTGGTTCAAAACCCGGGCACGGTCATAAGGCGTTAAGGCAGCCCATTGCTCAGCAGCGGGTTCAGCGGCATCCACGGCGGCATCCACATCGTCAGCATCGGCCTCCTGCAACTCAGCGATAATTTTCTGCGTGCTGGGGCTCGTCACTTGAAATGTTTTGCCGCTTTTGGAAGCGACAAACTCACCGCCAATGTAAAGGCCCGTGGGCTGCTGGTACGTAATACCATTCGGCGTGGTTAGCTCCTTGAAAAAGGTGGCATATGTGCGCACTCCGCGAACGAAAGGACGAATGGAAACTTTCGCAAACATTTAGTTGGCAAGTGTGTTCCGCAATTGCCGTTATCACCTGGTTATATATCTTGCGGTAATTACCCCACCCAGGAGTGCCCCAGCCCTATTTCACCCGTACCCTCCGTGCGGGGTTACTTCGAAGACACCAATGACATGCACGTCACGTTGGGTATGATCTTAAGCATCTGCAGGTGGATGTGATGGCGACCGGCAGGGGGCCGGACCGCGGACCGATGAAGGTGGCTGGGATGGCAAGAGGCATAAAACAGTGCCGCGCGCATTTATGTGGGGCATCTAAGCATGGCAAATATTTGTTGAGCAGGGTTATATTTTCCAATGGCTGCGAACCGTATATAGTGATATCTTTGAAACTATAAACATCAATCAACTTTTGATCTAGTTTTTAGCGCATGTATCCAGGCTGCCAAAAAATTTCTCCGGCATTTCTCCGGGCTGGCAATTACTCCGAAATTAGGTAGTAGGCATGTGTTTCGATCGCGGCGCCCGCTGTTTGAGGGTAAGGGCTTCGGCGCTGAGCTGAGGGGCAGCTGCTCCCCTGCGTGGCCGTTAGGGCGTGATTAGTAACGCCGGTGGCCCGAACGCAATTCCAGGGGTGTATGACGTACCAAAAAAAAAGAGGCTTCCGCTGGTGGTTTCCAGATTCGATTGCGCATACATTCAGATTTAGTGTTTTATTCATTTGCTGTTCTATTTATTCAGAATTCTATTCATTTGCTATTCATTTTCTATGCTATTCATTATGTATATCCGATCATTTTCGTGCCGCTAAGGTGGTGCATTCCTATCTGATGCACAACGGCGATCGGATAAGCATGCATAAGGTTACCCAAAACGGCAGCTAACCCCAATGCAGTGCGTAGCTGTAAAAAATTTCAAAAAAAAAAGGAAATAACGGGTAATGGTTGCAAGTAAATGGAAGTAGATGGAAGTAGATGGAAGTAGATGGAAGTAGATGCAACAGATGTAGTAAATGGCAACAAATGGCAACAAATGGCAACAAATGGCAATGCAATATTAGCACTTAAATAGTCTACAACTACGTTCTTGGCTCGCCCGCGAGCAGCTCCCGGCGCACCTCCGGCGAGATCCCCTGGTGCGGTTGCGCCCGCGCGACGGCCATCAGCGTGTCGCGCTGGTCCTCAGTGATATCATTTTTGTACCGTTGGCAAAACGCCAACAAAGATTGGTGCCACACCAACGGCAGCAGATCCGCATGCGTGCGGAACCGTGCGAAATGAAACACCAAAGCATCCACAACCTTGTAAGGTAAAGCGTATTTTTTGTCCAGCAAAACCTTGATAATGATCGTGTTCGCGGTTGAGTACGGCATTTCGGCAACATACAACAGTGCCGCGGCTGAATGCAGCACGGGAACACTGGTTTTGGCCAAAACACTACCTAAAATAACCGCTTCCCTATTGGTTGGCTGCATCTCGCTCAGTAAAGGAAACAACAATCCTTTAAAAAACGCCTGGGGCTTGAACAAAGCCTTCTTCAAGGCCCTATAGACATGGTAGTTTACGGCCTTTTCACTCTGGATTTGATCTCTAAACTTCGGCAGCAAGATTTCCCTAACAAACCGGTGCGTTAAATGCGTGGGCATGCTTGCCATGAACAGTTTCGTGGCTTCATAGTATGCCTGGTTCGACCACGAAGGTGGGTCCGTGACGTATAAAACATCGCGCCAGTTCCGCAACGTTGGAATGATTTTGAAAGCACGCGGGAGCTTCCCACTGCGGTAACGGCTAAGCAGCTCGCCAACTTGAGTGTACACGGCAATTACCTTGGGGGGTAGCAACACGCCTTCCTCTTCCATGGCCATTTCCGCATCGTTTTCTTCACCGAAAGTGGTAGTTCCGGTTTGCTGAAGTTCATTGACGCGAGCCATAATCTTGTCGGCCCAATTGCCGCCGCTCTGCTCTTCTACGTACCTCCCAAACACTTCCAAATCCTCGGGATCGGCATCCTCGGGCACTGCATCCCAATCGATCTCTTCGTATTCAGCGGCATCGGCCTCCTCGTCGCTAAATTCGGGGAAATCATCTACTTGAGTTCTAATTCCTTGTTGTTCTGCCTGCTCAGCGGCTGCCAATTCCTCGGCTTCGATCTCTTCTTGCTGCTCCCTGGCAATGTTCAGGATACGCCGCGAGGTTGCCGGGTCGACGAATTGCTCTTCCTCGTCCTTTTTAGCTGAACGCTTCGTGCGCGCATTGCGACGAAGGTGGCCTTCCTCCTCAAGTGTTTTGTACAGCGGATCGTGACGCTTCGCTTTAGGCATGAAAAAAATTATGTAACTGCCCTGCCTTCAGGTGTATAATGAAAAATCTAAAATAATGGCTGTAAACAGTGATATTAAAATAGTGAAGATAGTCGTATTCGGTGGAAACAATAGCAAAAAAAAAATGCCTGTTCACAGCCGCAATAGCTAGGGGTAGCTGGCCTCCGGGCCTGTACATGCAACTATGAAAACTAATTATTAGGTCAATAGAATTAAAAATAAAGAGGAATGGCCGAGAAACGAGCTGAAGGATTGACAGGTTGGACTTCCACTGGTTGGTGGCCAGGACATTACTCGTTAGGTACTAAATCTGCATAAATGTTAGATGTATGGTTCAGTTATGGTTTTAATGGTCCTTTGGCGAGGCAGTCAGGCAGCCTTAGATGGGCCCATAGGCAGGAGAGGGGAAATGCATAACGCTAGCTGTGATCGGCTAAATAAACGATTTATTCTCTTGATAGTCATATGAATTAAACAAGTACTAAATTTGGAGCCACATTGCGAGCTTCTTGATGATTTTAAAGGCCGGCCAGTGGCGTAGTTGGGGCGTATGCATCCCGTCCGCCAGCAAAGGGGTCGACTAGATAAGCAGTTTATATCCTTAATAAATACAAATTATGCACAAATACCAAATTTGGCGCCAATTGACAGCCTTGTGATGGACCGGCCAGTGGGGTGTCAGGGGCATATATATAAGGACACGCATCCAGCTCGCTACTAATGAAATCGCCTAAATAAACGGTTCATATTTTTTGTGGATACAAATTATGCAGAATTACTAAATTTATAGCTCTGTTATGGTTTTAGTGGGCCCTTTAGTGACGCCCTGAGGCGGGCTGATGTGAGGTGCATTCAATTCGCCCGCTATTACGGAATTCGACCGAATAGACAGTTTATATTCTTAATGGGTACAAATTATGTGTAAATATTAAATATCTAGCTTTGTTGTGTATTGAGCGGGGCTGCCTTAGATGGGCCTAAAGGCAGGGAGTGGGAGGGGACATGCATCCACTATATGGAGTTAATTAGGTGCCAAAGTGTGATAAATGTAAGGTTTAGACAGTAATGGAGATATTTACTGCTGTTTGTGTAGCTTGGACTACTGGTGACCAGGTAGCCAAGGTCAGTCTGTCGTGATTGCGAGCTGGCGTTCGGCCTAAACTCGCGACAATATTCATAAACCGCGTCACCCAAAGAACTAAGTTATAAACAGTACATACTACTTGAATGGAATGCACTAAAACGGAGGAAGCTGGCAGAAACGGTAGCTGATGTGTAGCTTAGACTACCGGAGGGTATAGCGATAGCTGTGAAGTACATTATGTCCCTACCAAGTGAACAATTTACAAGTGTATTCGGAGAGGTATCGTACTGCTGAGCCTCGCTGTGGCCAGGTAGTGGGCATGCAGCTAGTTAAATCCATGAACACTGATCAACTCGTCTACGACTCTGACGAACACTGCACGAACACTCTACACACTAGACCACCGCAACATTTTACATATAATTACATTAAATACTAGTTAAAAGTCTACGATATAATTTAAGCAGGATGAACGAACAGGCTGCTGAAAGTTTGACGGCTGAAAGTTTGACGGCAGCTTGGACTACTGGTGCTAGTGTGATGGCCAGGGTACTGGGTATACAACTATCCAACAGTACATATTCTACATGTATAATCTAGCGAAATACTTATGCATATTTTCATTCAGTAAAGTCTCAAACGGCCTGGTCCGTTTCCAGGCAGTTGGTTTATAGACGTTGGGAGGCCAGGGTACGGTATGACCCTCGAGTTCCGCGATCACCAGGTGCTAGTGGTGTCGCCCGGCTCCCTGCTCACGCAGGTCCAAATGGGCCTCAACGAGTCACTTTTGCCGCCCGCATTTGAATTCCCCACGTTGGTTTACCGGAACAATTCTGGTAAGTATGCCGTCACCCCCCAGCCAGAAGGCGACACGATCCACCCCATAATTTCCGGCGAAATTGCCGACGTGCCAGCGCTCTGTTACCTTTTGAAAATGATTTATCGCAGCATTAACCCCGCGGACGGCCTCCCACCGGCGTTGGCCCTGGTTGCGAGCGTTGCGTGGCCCCGCCGTCAGCTGGAAGTGTTGACAAGGTATTGTTTTGAGGAATTAAACGTGCCTGCACTGACATTTGTGCTGCAAGGAGCGGCCACAGCCTGTGCATTTGCCACCAGTGATTGCCTAGTTATTGATATCGGGCTCAACAAGACGGAAATCGCCGTCGTGCAGCATTTCGAGCAAAACCGGCACGCCTCGCGCATTGTTCCCTACGGCAGCACGTCAATAAACAACAGTTTAAGCCAATTGCTGCCGCAGCTGTCGGCAGATCAAATTGAAGACCTGAAAAAATCGGAAATTTACGAAGTTTTAAACAAAGACCAAACGAAGTCGCAGGCGGCCGTGCAGCTCGAAGAACAGGACGGCGTCGTGGACATCGCGGCGATTCTGTCGAGCGGCCGCACGCGCGAGATTCTGGACGAGCGCGAGCGCGCGAAACACGGCGAGGGCCGCGCACCGCTCAACGTCGATTTGCGCGACAATACGTTTGTGGATCGCCATGGAAATTCAGTGACTGTGGGCAAAGAACGGTTTGGTGGTAGCGAAGTACTGGTAAATGCAATTGTCGAGGCATTGGGCGATGTTCTGTACAGTTTGTCGCCACGACAGCAGGACCGCGTGTTTGAAACGCTTGTGTTTTGCGGTGGCGGGGCGCGGGTTAAGGGTCTGCCCAGCGAACTGGCAGCGAAAATCGAGGACCGGTATGTTGTGCGTCGCGGAGCGGCCTCGGCGACGCTGGCCTCGTCGTTGCCGGATGACGTTGTGCAGCAGGGACCTAGTTCCGTGGGGGTTGCCAGGTTACCGGACCATTTCCCGGAATGGAAGAACCGGAAATGGGAGGATTACATGTTTTTGGGTGCCCAGGTTGCCGCAAAGCAGATTTTCACGGGGGGGATTGAAGGTGCGTTCGTTAGCCGGCAGGATTACAACGAGGTGGGGCCGGCCAGTATCTGGGATGCGTGTTGTTAATGTTATATATATAGCCAATGCCAGTCTACGAGCTACTATACTAGTATGCTAGCCAAGGCCAGTTTATACTAGCTACTAGTTTATACTGCATAGTCAATACTAGCCCATGCTGGCTATGCTGGCTATGCTGGCTATGCTGGCTATGCTGGCTATGCTGGCTTTGCTGGCTTTGCTGGCTTTGCTGGCTATGCTGGCTTTGCTGGCTTTGCTGGCTTTGCTGGCTATGCTGGCTATGCTGGCTATGCTGGCTATGCTGGCTTTGCTGGCTTTGCTGGCTTTGCTGGCTATGCTGGCTATACTAGCCTACTAGCCTATGCTACCCTACCAGCTACTATACTAGCAAATACTAGCAAATACTATGCTAGACAATTCTATACATACTATGCTAAGCAATTCTAGGCAATGCCAACTGATTGCATACTAGCGAATTCTATGTTAATTAATACTAAATGATTGTATACTGCCCAATACTACCTGATTACATCTAACCAATTCCAGTTTATACTAGCCTATACTCGGCAATTCTATGCTAGGCAGCCAATACTAACTGATTGTCTTATAAACTGTTCTTTGCTAGCCATGCCAGTCATATACTAGCCTATACTAGGCAATTCTATGCTAGGCAGCCAATACTAACTGATTGCATACTATCTTATTCTATGCTAGCCTTGCCAGTTCTATGCTAGCCTATGCTAGCCAGTCTATACTAGCCGAGTCTACCCAATTTGCTTTAACATTGCTTGCTGTTCGCTTGATGTTTGTTTATGACTGAGACCGCGTTACATGGTGGTTACGGGATGCTTATTTCGTTGGTACGGCACTCCATTAACGTGCTTAGAGAACTGGGGACCAATCGCGCGTGTGGGCACCTACACTCCACTGCCGATCTGATCTACTAACCGCTATTTGCCATTAGATTTGTCCATACATAGCTCATTCACTATACTAGCCTGTACTAGCCTGTACTAGCCAGTTCTGTATTGACCAATGCCAGTTCTCTATTAGCCAAATGCAACTGATTGCATACTATTCTATGCTAGTTATTACTAGCTAAATGCATACTAGCCTGCACTAGCCGATACTAGCCTATACTACGCAAGTCTATACTGGCCTATACTAGCCGATACTAGCCTATACGAGGCAAGTCTATACTGGCCTAAACTAGCCGATACTAGCTTATACTAGGCAAGTCTATACTGGCCTCTACTAGCTAATTCACTCGTTGTTCGATGCTCGCGTCACACGTGGTTACGGGGTGCCTATTACGGATGAGGCGTTGACCGGAGATACAGTATGGGTCGCAAGCAACAGACGTCATTAGCATGTGGGCTTTAAGTTCAATCATTGCGGGTGCCGTGGCCATGCGGGGGCCATGTTGGCCGGCCTGGCAGCTGTGATATCTATATATTGAGGTGTTTCTTCAATTTTTCAATTTTTTACAAAATTTGAGAGATTTTTTAATGAGGTGTTTTTTTTAACGGGAAAATGGGCCCGGCGAATGCTTTTTATATACTTTAACTAGATGTAAACTACACCGATAATTTTGGGGCAGGGTCACCATGGACGCCGATCAGATCCGGGCCATTGTGCGTGGGGTCGTTCAAGATGAGTTGCAAGCGTTTGCCGAAACCGAAATCGCACCGTTACGCCGGGCCATTGACGAGCTGCAACGGGCCATTGACTTCGAATTGCCGCCGGCCGTGCGCACCCAAAGCGATCCATTAAAGTCGCCCAGCCTTTTGCAGCGCGTCGGGTCTAAAGTAGCGGCCACTTTACTGCTTGAGCCCAAATCAGAAAGGAGGCCATCAGTAAGTAGTAGTAAAGAGCAAAGCCGCGAGTCGAGCCCGTTGACCTCCCCGTTTTTTGGCCCGCTCGTGCCCTCCAGGTCTTTACCGGTAACTGTTAGACGTAATTCCGGTGTTTCGAGGGCCACGAGGCAGGCCCCGAGTGAACCCGAGTTGGGGATCCCGCGCAGTTTGCAAAATGGCGTGGAATTTTTGCGGATCACCCACAAAAAGAAGGTTTTGCGGCGCATCAGTATAGACTGCGATGCCGGGGTAGTGGCCTGGAACACAAAACCTTCATCGCGGATGTATTTAGACCGGATCTGCGAGATCTATGTCGGTGACGAGGCCCGGAACTACCGCGAGGAGTTCAGAATCAGTGCTGAGCACTCACAGCACTGGGCCACGATCATCCACCAACGTCCAGAAAGCGGCAGGCTGAAGGCGTTGCACCTCATCATCGCAAACCAGTCCGAATTCCAACTGTTTATCACCACTTTGTTCAAATTGGTGAAGTATCGCCGGGAAATCATGAGTGGGCTCGCATTGGCGAGTAATCATTTCGTGGATATGCACTGGAAAGCCGCTGCTTTGCCTCCTCCCTTGGAATCTTCGCCTTCAACTACTGGGGCAAAGCAGCTGAACTTCGCGCAGGTAGCGGGGCTGGCTCGGCAGTTGCATGTCCACTGCTCCCCGGCTTTTTTAAGGCAAATGTTTGACGAGGCCGATGTCGATGGTAATAAAATGCTGGATTTCGCCCAGTTCCGCGAGTTTGTTAGGCTTTTAAGGCAGCGCGCTGACATTGCCACGATTTATGAAGCGTTCAAGATCGGCGAGGCTGCCGTGAACGTTGCGCAGTTTTATCGGGAAGTACAGCACGAGCCATTGCCGGAAACTGTGGCATTACCATTGCGGTGCCCGAGTTTAGACGAGTTTGCCCAGATGTTGCAACCAGTCGCTAAATCGCACACTGCTGAGCAACTCAACTACCCATTAACTGACTATTTCGTGTCGTCGAGTCATAACACTTACCTCACAGGCCGGCAAATTGCCGATGATTCATCAACGGAATCGTGCATTCGCGCGTTGCAGGACGGCTGCCGTTGCATTGAACTTGATTGCTGGGATGGACCAAGGTGGGGCGCAGCATCACCGGTTGTGTACCATGGGCACAGTGTCACGCGATTAACGTCTAGTGTCGTGTTCAGCGATGTCATTGAAGCCGTGCAGAAGTATGCGTTCATCTCGACGCCGTACCCGCTCATTTTGTCACTGGAAATTCGCTGCAGCGAGGCAACCCAGCTGCGGATCGTGTCGATTCTGCGCACAACGCTGGCTGGCGTGCTGGTTACAGAGCCCATACCGGGAGATGACGGCGTACACTTGCCGAGCCCGGAAATGTTGAAGCACCGCATTCTAGTAAAGGTGAAAAGCACCGCGGAATCGTCGAATAGTAGCGATGACAGCAGCGATTCCGAGCAGAAGCATAGCGTGCATCCGGCTCTAAGCGCGCTCGGTGTTTATTTCAGCGGGAAACGGTTCCCGGGGCAGTTTCTTAAAGCCGAAACGCGCAATACGGTGTACTCATTCAGTGAGCGGGCGGTGCGGGGCATGGCAAAGGACGCAAAACGCACCGCAGCGCTCAAGGCGTACACAAAGACGAATTTGATGCGCGTGTACCCGGCACCGTACCGATTATCATCGTCTAATTTTGATCCTATTGGGTTCTGGAAGCTCGGAGTTCAGATGGTTGCGATGAACTGGCAAAAGTTCGATTTGGGCATGCAGCTGAACACGGCTTTCTTCACAAACCGAGCGGGGTATGTGCTGAAACCAGCACACATGCGTATTCAGCCGCCCCAAATGCCGGCACCTCAGTTAGAAGCTGGTTCTGATGATGGGGAGGGCACCCACGATGGGGGGGGCACGGCCAAAATGCGCGACATGGCACGAATTCTGCCCGAATACGGGCCGGTAGCCCATATTTTCCAACCGTGCACGCTGGAAATCACTATCGTGTCCGCCCAGCAGCTGCCACGACCGAAATTCCTTAAAGAAGGTGACACCTTCAGCCCCTACGTCGTGCTGGAGGTGTTCGGGCTTGGTCACCTCGATGCGAGCATCTCGCCGCAATGGCGAACTGAGGCCTGCTACGACAATGGGTTCAACCCCATTTGGAACTTGCGCTGTGCGGCTCTGCTGACACCTACCGACTACGAGTTCGCCTGTGTGCGACTGTCAGTCGGGGCTGAGGGCCAGACATTCGCTTATCATGTATGCCGCGTGGCTAACATGTTGCGTGGCTACCGGCATGTTCCTTTGTTGGACACGCATGGCGAGGACTTCATTTTTGCATCATTATTTATTAAAACGACGCTGGTTCCGTCTTAGATCTATATATATTTGCAATTGACCATATTGTTTCGAGATAGCCTATTTAGATTGATATGAAATTATTTAGCTAGTAGCGCTGGTTTACAAATGCGCGCCAAAATGGATGCAGTGCAGCTCGTCAGCCAGATTGATCGCGTCGCGGGCACGATTGTTCTCTTTGAGAGCCCACTTCCAAACGTTGACCACGAGTTTCTCCGCGGTATCGGCGGTTAATGTAACTTTGTCTTCCAATGCACAGTGGGCAAAGTGGTAAACTAATGCGTCAAGCATGTAGGTACGTACATCGAACTTCTCAAGGTGAGCTCCGGTCTTGAGGCCAATGGCACCAATCGCTTTCGAGGGCGGGTTCACATTACTGGGCGTGATTGCCTGAGCCCGTTTTTTAAACTCTGCCTTCTTCTGCTTCTTGGTGAGTTGCGAGGAGAGTGTCCGAGCATTGTTGGGCTTGAAGTATTGGCCAGTCCGGATCTTATCATAGAATACATTGCGGATTTTCTTCAGCGTCTTCTGTCTCTTCTGGCTTGAGCTGTTCGCGGCCTGCATAATTGCGAGAAGCTTGCCGTTGACCAGCTCGAACTTGGTCTGCGTGCCGCGTTTCAAGTATTTCTTGTTCGGGAACGGGCCGGGCTCAATAATTGATTGAGCAGAGTTGCTGAGGGTGCCTTCCGAAGCCGGGGATGCTTTCAGGGAGGATGCCTTCTCCGGAGGTGCTGCCTTTGCCGGGGATGCTTTCACCGAAGATGCTTTCGGGGCTGCCTTTACCGAAGATGCCTTCGGAGCTGCTTTCACGGGCGCTGCCTTCGCCAAGGATGCTTTCACGGCCTTCGCCGAGGTTGCCTTCACGGAGGTTGCCTTCACGGGAGTTGCCTTCACAGCAGTTGCCTTCGCAGGAGCTGTCTTCGAAGAGGTTGCCTTCACAGGAGCCTTCAAAGAGGTTGCCCTCACGGAGTAAGTCTTCACGGGGGCTACCTTCGCCGGGGCTGCCTTGAAGTAGGCCTGCGATGGCTTCGCAGTACGCACGTGCTGAATACCCAGTGTGGGCATGGCATGCATCCAGCGAGACCATGCAGGGATGAATTGTTTGTTAAAAAGAGTGTTACGAATGCAGAACATTGATGATGAGTAGATTGTGAGAAGTTTCACGGATAATTTTGGGGTCCTTTTATAATCTTTCGACACGTATGTCCACCATAATCTCGCATTGCATAGGGGTAGGGGTGTATTCCAAGCCGACTTTTTCAAAATTTTAACGAACTTAGACAATTGGAGTGAGAAAGACCAATACGAAGCCAGCTGGGGGCTCATACACTACAAGTAGTTAATGCGACAGCTGTTTTCCTCGATACATCCAACATAATTACTTTTTTTGGGTGCTAATGGAAGCAAATCCACCCACTTTTGCTCCGCTTACGCATGGTCCTTATGTTTCCGAATTGGGCACGTTCAATGGCGGGCACATAAACCCTTCGCCCTTAAGTGCGGTTTTCATGCAAGGCTAAATTATCGGTGGAAATCTGCCCCCCGCATCATATTTCCGGCTCTCCACGACTCCATTACCTACGAAAAAATAACGCTATTGGGATACATCTACGAAATTAATACATATGTTTCCATGGCTGCGGTGTCGGTGTCAAAATCGCTGAAGTACCTTGCTTCTATTAACTGTCGAGCTCGTAATCAATTTACGGGCGATCTCCACGTGAAGTAGGACAGTATAACCTGAATGCGATTGACACCGGTAATTGCGGGCGTCAAAAACAGCACGTATAAATAGATTGCACTATTTGGTAGCTAATTTTCTTCGTTTTGCCCTTCCATTACTTTCCCCGTCTTCTATAGATGAGCTCTCTTCTTCTTTAAGTGAGCTTCCTTTATTTAGAAGGCTTGCCGTGTCCACCTCTCCAGCCATTTCCATAACTATATCCCATTCATCGTTTGTCACGGGCGTTACCGACAACCTTGAGCGTTTAACAAGCTGCATATTTTGTAGATTCGGGTTCTGCTTAATTTCACTGAGCAGAATAGGTTTTAAATGCGATTCGTACGCAACCTCAACTGCCACCCACCTCTCAGGGTTTTTCGGAGCATAATACGGTGCTGATGGGTCCAAAGCAGTAGGATCCTGGTAAGCCTCTTTAACAATCCGCATTGTGCCGACAATGCCCGGTTCTTTACAGTTTGAGCGATAGAAAAACGCCAGGTCGCCCTGCTTCATAGCCAGTAGATGCTTGCGGGCCTCGTTATTACGCACGCCATCCCAAACGGATGTTTTTTCCTTTTGCAAGTCATCAATCGTGAATTTCACGTCAATACCGCGCACAAGCCGCGAGTCGGGCTCGGCCTTTAACAACCAGTGCATGGGGTGAGGTTTATGCAAGACCTAGTGTCGACACCTAAAGCCTGGGGCCATTGTTCACATTTGGCAATTAAACACTAACGTATATAAACATAATCGGCTTTACCTGTGCAAACAGCCTTTGGTAGAACCCTTTGATAACGTGTTTGTTCGGGGCCCATTGCCTGCCACCAATTGCATCCTGAGATAAGTAGTATATATGCGGCAAGACCTTTACAACTACACTTAAACTGAAGTAAATATGTAGTTATTTTGTTAACGTTAGCATTGGCCTAACGAGTACGAACGCATCGGGAATGCAGGGTTACTGTACCTTGTGTTTGAGCTACGCAGATCGAGCTAAAGAGTGATACAGTCTGGGCAACAATTCTCAGTTGAGGCTCCCTGTCCACTGGGTTCGCTGATACAGATGAATGGTTTATACAGATGCGTGTTTTATACAGATGCGTTTCGACATTACCAGGTCGGGGTATGTTTAGCCGCCTTAAAGGCCCCACCAGCCCGAACTCACCATAAAGTGCAGTTTTAGCCACCCCCAGCCAACACAATTAATATATATCACACTACAGGCATTACTACCTACTGAGTTACCGGGAATGTAGAATATTATTTAATGGCGCATGTTTCACAAGCGTGTATTACCATTTTAGGTTTAGGGCAGCTGATTAACCTACGCGTTGGTTCGTGAACGCGACGGCTCCCAAATTGTTGCGATTACTAGCCCGCAAAATGGCCTCCCGCGGCAACGTTTCAGGAATGCGTGCATACTGGAAAATGTGCTGTAATGGCAACGGTCTTCAGTCGGTATCTGTTGCACCTCTGCCTCCCGCGGGAGACCCCAGTTCTGCCGCGATTCCCTCTGCGAATCAGCTGAATGTGAACACCGAATTGGTGCGAATGCCCTGTTTACATGCCGGGGAATCTCCAGCTCCTGATTTCGAAGCGCTGGAGTACCACAATTACGCTGAACCGGTGATTGAAGACGCTAAGGAGATCAGCAGCCAGCATTCCGGCGACATTGAGCTCGAAATCGAGCTTACCGGTGAGCAGAAGGCCGTTTTGCATATGATTATGCAAGGTCACAACCTGTTTTTCACTGGTGCGGCCGGAACAGGCAAATCGGTGCTGCTCAGACACGTTATTTCCACTCTAAAACGCAGTAAAAAGCGCGTTGCAGTTACTGCACTAACGGGAATTGCCGCGTGTAACATCGGCGGACAAACTTTACACCGGTTTGCCGGGCTGGGTTTGGCGAAAGGCGATGTTCAAGACCTTATAAGGAGTATCAACCGGAGCCGGGCCGCCCTTGAGCGGTGGCGGGACACGGATGTGCTGTTAATTGACGAGGTGTCGATGCTGAAATGTGATTTCCTTGAGAAATTGGACGCAATTGGCCAGTACGCGCGGAGATCCAACAAGCCTTTTGGCGGCATGCAGATCGTGTGCACGGGCGATTTGTTCCAATTGCCCCCCGTAGGCCCCTCCACTGATCCCTTGTGCTTTCAATCCAAGGTGTGGCCCCAAATTTTCACCCGCACGGCGTATTTAACCGAGGTTTTCCGCCAACGCGACCCGAAATTCGCCCGTCTTTTGAATGAGCTGCGGGTGGGGAAAGTGTCAAAAGAAGCCGAGACTATCTTTAGGCAATTGGCTCGCACGCCGCATCTTCCGAAGGGGATTGTGCCTACAAGGCTGTACTCCACGCGCAACGAAGTTTCACGAGCCAATGAGCTATCTTTAAGGCATATCGATCAAACCGAGTATACTTATCAATGCTATGATTATAAACGCCCCGGAGACATAGTGGCGGAGCGAATTGAAATGGAAAAGCATGTTATTGCCGAACGCGAAATCAAGCTGAAAGTCGGTGCGCAAGTCATGCTGATCAAGAACTTGGACAACACGTTGGTGAACGGCAGTGTCGGCCGCGTTATCGGGTTTGTTTCCGCAAGTACAATGAGTTACAAGGACAATGGGAACAGCGACGATGAAGAGAACGAGTATGGCCGGAAGCATGCAGCATCGCATTACCGCAGCAGGACTTTAAAGGGGTCCGACAAGCATCATTTGGAAAAGCTGCTCGGAGCTTATGGTAAAGGTCCTGCAGCCGAGCGTAAGCGCGTGTTGGCAGAAACGATGACGGATTCTGCTGCCAAGAAAAACGCCGTGGTGCCAGTGGTGCGGTTCGTGATGCGCGACCGCAGCATGCGGTTGGTGGTTGTGCACCCTGAAGTCTGGGAAATCAAGGACTTTGATGACGAGGTGTTGGCTAGCCGCACGCAGATCCCGCTGATTTTAGCGTGGGCGCTCAGCATTCACAAGGCACAGGGCCAAACTTTACCGTACGTCAGTGTTAGCCTCGACAAAGTGTTCGAAAAGGGTCAGGCCTATGTCGCTATCAGCCGTGCCACGTCGATGGATGGGCTACAAGTTCTGAATTTCCAGCCCCACAAGATCCAGGCGGACCACCGCGTGATGGAGTTTTATCAGAGGCTCACGCGGATCTCTTTGGAGGAAATTGAGAGTGCCGAGGCGTTTTACAAGAACATGATGGAACAGTTCGAGCAGAGCGAAAAAGCTGCGCGGCAGGCGGCAGAATTAGTTGAGCAGCAGGCGGCGGAGGCCCGGGAACTTCAGCAGCAGCAGTTGGAAGAGATTCGCCGAAAGCAGCAGGAGTTGCACGACAAGAAGCAAGAGGAGTTGCAAGCGAAAAAGCGCGAGTTAGGCAGCCCAAATAAACCAAGGGCCAAGCACAACTCCTCAGACGTGCATCGGACAACTGAACTCGAGCGGTTGCGGCAACTTACGCAGTGGGCAGCTGAGGAGGATGAGGTTGATATGTACGGCAATACCCACGACTCGGACTTCACGGATGATATGTTCGAAGAACGTGATGATAACTATGTCCAGGTACCCCACGTCCCTGAAGTTATTTATAAAGAGCGACCGCAGCGAAGAGCACGCCCTCATTTTCCAATGATCTCCCAACAGGAGTATGAGGAGTTGCGTGGCTTCAAACGTAAGTTGTATTGATGTAGATACCTATTTTTCAAATAATATATCTACTTTTCACCGAAATCAGCAATTCTAAGGGGCGTGTGCCCTGGGGGTAAGGGCGTGAGGGTAAGGGCATGATCCCCAGCTCAGCATTTACAACCTCACTAATTCCACTTCACACGAAGCGAGGTCGAGCAAAACGATCTCACGCTGCGTACTGAGTCGCGGCACACAAATTAACCGCACACCATTGTGCGTAGTTGTAGCAAATCCCGAGCAATTGCCGGCAAAGAGAACGTGCGGCGCCTCTTCAATTACCAGCGGATCATTATCAGTGCAGGGCGCCGTCCACAGCGTGTCCGGTGCCGTTGGTGCAAGGTGGCCCCATTCTAAAGTTTTAGTGAGCAGTTCAAGTTCAAGTTCTGCATTGACTTCCGCCTCGACGTACCGGGCAAGATCGGCAATGGGTTGCCCTGCCGTGCCAAGCACTTTAACGCCACTAAAATCGAACTGTTGCGGGTTCGTTTCTAAACTAACATGACCCAACATCCCCCTGGAATGTGCCAGGAGTGCTGGATGTAAAGGCAGTTGCGGGAATGCCACCGATGTGGGATCTGCAGCTCCTGGCATGATATGAACCGGCAGTTTGCGCGCCAATTGAGCAACCACAGTGTCCAGAGCCGCCAAAGCAGGAGGATTAGGTGCTGTTCGCATAACGCGCGTGCTTACGAGCTCCTCAATTGGTGGCTCCAAAACGTTACCGGCAATGATCAGCTGGGTAACCGGTATTTGTCCCAAAACATCGACCAAATCGTCTACATCAGAATTAGGCAAATCTAAACCGGAAACCAATGCAAGTTTTGATTTTAAACTGTTCGGCAAAGTGGGAGGTGGCGAAGGAGTGGGATAACACACATCCCTCACTTCGAACTCACCCAGTGCATTCTGGCCGCCCAGAATCCCTACAACAATTCCTGTCACTAAAAGCTGCGTGTTTCCCACGAGCTGGACCCGGCCGTGCTCGTCTTCCAGGAAATACTTGTCGTCGGGGGAACAATATTTTACGGCATGTTGCGGGGGCAAACCGTGATTGATTTTTTTTAAATCTTCCAAAATGTTAGGTCTGTTAACACACTCGCGAACTATGGTGCCGCTAACCCAAGCGGGCTCGCCAATGCGGAGATCCAGCACCCGGCTAACGGCCTTACTATTGGTGGACCAGTCCTGGGGGGGCTGTAACCGAGGACGTAGCTGCTGTAAACGGGTATAATATACACTGGTGTACTGTGCACTCCATTCAGAACGCGTAAGGAACCGCGAGCTGGCTGTGCACGGCGTCGTTGTGCGTATTTGCATACTCATCACAGCGTCCAGAGCCATTTGAATGGAAAATGCCCAAGATACGCTTGTGTAGGGTTTGGTAACTTCGACGGTACCACGTACCCCGCCTACGGACACTGATTGATTCGTATCGGATGAGTATCGGATAAAATAATTATTGCAAACGTTTGTTTAATGTGCACTCTAAGCCAGGATAAGCCACGGTATTGAATTATGTCGTCTAAGGAGGCTGGCGTTGCTGGCCACGAGAGAGCCTGGGATTGCATGCGTTGCCGGAAGCTTTAATTACATACACTACTATACTTGCCAAACGGGTTTCGATCAATATACACACGGAATTATAAAACCAATGAAAGTGGTGTTAAACGATACACGATCTGAGGCTAGGGTGACGATGATAAACGCTGAGCGGTGCGGCACTTTCACCCACCCACGTGGTTTTAAAAGAATAAATCACGCCCGTACAGGAACAATAAACGCTGAATGAAACAAAACCTGCCTCAACCCCGCTGAAACTAGATATTTTTTTGAAAATTTTAAAGTGCGCCAAGGTTATGCACTTCGCATCACGTGATGTAATTAACGAGTTATCAGGGCCGGGCACTCCTTCTAAGCAGCCGAGCATAGCTAAATATAGATTAACGCTGTAAAACTATAGGTACTGCCCTTCACCCATCTAGCCCCGGGCAAATAAATCGCTTATCTTGTAACATCGTATTTCATATAAGTCGTGCAGCATGCGGTATCTCCGCGTGTCTCATCGCAACGTCGGCCTACTCATAGGCGTGCTTGTGATCATAGGTGCGTTTCTCCACTTGTTTCCGTTGTTCCCAGGCCGGCATATTTCAGATCGAGAACAAGCAAAATGGATTGACAATCCCGAACTTTTAAATCCTGGACCCCACCATAATCACCCGCTTAAACCTTCAACAGGTAGCGATAAAGTTGCTCAACAGTTCACCAATGCCGATCTGCAATTGGCTAGTGTGTGTGGGGAATATTTCAGTGCATTGTTTAGGGCCGATCCGAATTGGGGCATAGAACCTTACGGCTCGATGCCGTCTGTAGAATCATATACAAACACGCAGCAGTCTGTGCACCATATCCGTGCTTACCTCAACTGCTTTGTACGGCACAATGCTGCCACAGAACGCAATTTAACTGCATTGGAATTGCGATTGTTCCCCATATTTTCCAGAAAAATGCCGGTGTTTACACGGTGGGACGGGTATGTAGTTACTGGTCGGTACCCTGAAGAAGGAGAGCTAAATCCAGCACTGCAAAAACGCCAAGCAGGCCCAATTGATGATGATGATGCAATGAGTTATGAGGATGAAGTTGCCAAACTCCGAATTGAGTTCGAGCATGATATGCGGCACGAGTTCGAAGCGAATTTGGAGCACGAAATCAATGCCCGCATCCACAGTGTGTTCGCTCAAAGGGCACAACGTAAATTAGACTTGGCAGCCGTTGATGATTCTTTGTGGCAAAACGTTACTATGCACGCTAATGGCCGGGGTATTGTAGTTAGCCTTAGTGAGGGCGATACTGTCCAGCAGTTTAAGCGAATGTTGGCCGTGTTGCGACTACTAGGTAATACTCTGCCGATTCAGGTCGTTCATCGTGGCGATCTGTCGCAAAGGACAATGAAAGAATTAGTAAATGCTGCGCGGGAGCCGTTTAATTTACTGTATAGTTTGCCAAATAAGCAGCCCCCCATTAATTCCGACCCGAAATTGTTTGCAGCGGCCATGTCAGTAGCTGCTGCAGCTGGTGCGGAGCGGGCAACGGCAGTTCTCGCTAATGATGCTGAAATCAATGCCCAGGCCGGGATATTCGACACACGAGCAAATGTAGCGCGTGCCAATTTGAAGGCAGGCGGGCCAGAAACCACTAAAAGTGGGAAACTACTGGCCCTGAATAAAGATGAAGTGGTTAAGAACCCGCAGAACTTGTGGTTTGTGGACGCATCGCCCTGTTTACTACCTACGGGTGATGTACACTTTCAGAAATACGCCAACAAATGGCTGGCAGTGTTGTTCAACTCCTTTGATGAAATGATGCTTTTGGATGCCGACACTGTACCGTTCATGAACCCCCAGGACATGTTCGAGCTCAATAGTTACCAAAAACACCAAGCGTACTTCTTCAAGGACCGGGCAATTGACCATGTACTTACACCTATC
Source organism: Starmerella asiatica (assembly GCA_030572815.1). NCBI lineage: Eukaryota > Fungi > Ascomycota > Dipodascomycetes > Dipodascales > Trichomonascaceae > Starmerella > Starmerella asiatica. Next base: position 85,889 of record JAJMBI010000014.1, on the reverse strand, counting down.
CCGGACTTGCTGTACCTCCGGAGCTTGCTGCCGAAGGATGATGAATGTGACCGGTTTCATGTACCGAGACTCACTGATTATACTTTCGAAAACGAGTTCATGTCGCTTAATACGCGGTTTAATAATTTCCAAGAAAGTGGGCTCGTCATGCTTTCACGTCGTAAACACATTGCCGCAATGGTCATGGCCACCTCTTTGCAGCTGTTCTCCGCAACGAGCTCGTCAGTTCATGGAGACAAGGAACTGTTCTGGCTCGGTATGGCGATCAGCGGTAGCGAGGAATACCTAATGAACGAACTACCCGCAGCTGCCATCGGCACCCGCACCGAAGTTTACGCTGCGGGCAACGAAGCACACAAGCCGTACGTGTTCAACCTAACGGCTTCGGCCCAACCAGCACATTTGTCAACGGATTTCCGGTTGATGTGGGTCAATGGCGGGTTTCAAACGTGCCGTGTTGACGAATCTGCCGTTTTGAATGACTGGAAAGTGTTCGAAACACTGCGATCTATCTTTAAGAACATTAAGAACTACCGGGACTATTTACTGAGCCCGCTGAATGCTAAAGGCGCTTTAATAATTAAGCACATCCCTCCTGAAGATTATATGAATGAACAGGATAAGAACATTGGCTGGTACCAATGCCAGCACTTGGGCTGCGGAGGTTTAACTTGGTGCGGCGTGGATACACCGTACTACCCGGCCCAGTGGATCGAGTTCGACGAGGCTGAGCTGGCCCACATTGACGCTATTTCGCGAGCGTGGAACGCACAGATACCATAATTATATTTATTTATTTACTGGTTAGCACCTATAGCCCATCCCAATCCCCGGCCTAGCAAGCTCGTTAAGTCGCGGGCCGGGCGCTCCTCAACCCGTTCTTCAACGATTTCGGGCTCGACTGGTTGCGGTGAGTATGCAACTGCACCATTCTCGGCATCTGCCGCGGACCATGCTATCAACACTGAAGGTAAATCATCAGCTGGGCACAGTGCCAATGCTCTAGCTAAAAATAGTTGCTGGTTCTTTAGCACGCCAGCGGGCCGCGGCAGTTCCCATTGCGGTGCCAAGTACTTCCCCGCTTGGTAGTAAGCGAGCCAGGCGGTGGGCGAAGTGTCGCGAACAAATTTCCTATCAAAGTATTCACATGCAGCATCGAAGTCGTTGTTCGCCAAAGCTGCCTCGACACATTGTTCAGCAATAACTGCCGCCGCAGCTTCTAAGTCATTACTCTCGGCAATCCCCGCGAAAAATTGCCCGCCCACCAACGTTACCAAATCAGTGTACCGCACGTATGCACCCGAGTCTTGCTCCAAGATGTGGGCCACGACATCGTGGCGATTATGCACTAGTACATAGTATGGATCCACTCCGAACAGGGTATTGATCTGCCGTAAACTCGCATATTTCATGCGCAATGCAGCGAATTCCGTACTTTCGCCATCGTCCATGAACTCCAGTGCGGCGAGAACCTGAGCCAAGTTTATTCCTGGTTCTTGCCGTTCAAAGTCGGCCACCAGCGATGCTACCTCTTTTGCCAAAGCTCGCAAATGTTCGGGAGATTGCGGCATTGAGCGCAGGAAGTTAAACCGCGAGCGTCTAACGGCTGCGCGAACGGCTTCATTCACCACGGCGGTTTCTCCGACGGCAGGAAGCACCCCGCGCCTGAGGGCTAGTAACTCCGCCGGTGCAATCGGCGCCGCCTGCAGCGCCCGCCTTAACACCGCCTCCTGCGTGGTTGCATCCGCACGCGCCCAGTCTGCCAGCTGCTTGAACGACACAGCCGGCAACTTCCCCGTTTGTGCTGCCTCCACAAGCCGAGTTAGGAAGTCTATGTTGGCATTTGTGGGTTCATAAAGGTTATCCACTGAGTCGGAACGAATATGTACCTTCGGTATACTTTCCAGAAGCCGATTGACGACTGACCATTGGGCAATTGGTGCTAAATAGCACTTTTCCAGCACTGCCGTGATCAATTCAGGATAAGAAGTTGCTGATGTGAGCTGATCCAGAGGGTGGAGAATAACCCACTGTTTCAGAAGGTCATACCGGTTAACAAACCGTATATATGGCAACAAAAGAAACTGAAGCCGTTGTTTAACGCCCCATCCCGGTGGTTCTAAAGAGGAAAGGATGGCAAACACCTTGTCTGCCTGCTTCACATCTTCGAACTCGCGCAAGCTGAAGTCGGGGAAGCCCGCGGGCACGCCCAGCTTTCTAAACAGCTGTAAAACTCGCACGCAGCCGTCGATCCAATGGAGATCTGCATCGGTGACGTCATTGGGTATATCAAGCAGACCAGCCATGTCATCAGCCAAGCGCATCCGCAACTTTAAAAACAATGCGGGCGGGCTCTCTGTGGTGTTCGCAACCCAACCTTTGCGGTTGCATTCCTCAACAATGAAATTCAGTGTTTCCTCATTGAGGTCAGCTTCTCCCTCAGAGGGGAAATTCAGGGCTGGCAAACGGCTTGTTTCAGGGTAGAACGTCAACAGTAATGACCAGGGAGATTTCGGATCAAAGGGGGAGTCATAAGTGAACGGGAATGATGCCGGTAACTGGCCGGTAGCGAGAGCCTCGAGGACGTCCATATTTGCCCTTACCCTTGTTACTCAATTAAATCCACCATTGTATAGCCACCATTGTATAGCCACCATTGTATAGCGAACTAAAAGCACGGCCCCATCACATATTCAAAATATAGTACACAGTTATTGTCGTTAAGCAATTGGCATAATGGTTTGAGATATATCATGGTACGGGTCGTACAGTGGGCATATGGCTTATACATAGCACATACAGTTATATACATATATATCACCACGCCATTCCGTTCAAAATGCTCGAAATATATGTATGTACATACTGTCTGAGTTGAAAGGTGATTGACGTGGCATTGACTACATGAGGCACGAGACAAGTAAGATACACACAAGTCCGTTCTAGACGCTGGAAGAATGAGTATTATATTTCTAGGTTTCAAAGAAAGCATGTTATATACGAGACACATAGCGGTACATATGGCAGTACACCTAACACGGCACAGCACCATACATACACAGTGCCACGTAGTTGCATCAGATAACGCTGATAAAATGAGTTTTATATACGACTATCGACTTTAAACAGAATTGGCTACTACATAGAGGCCTGGGGCGTACCATAGTAGGATTTGGCAACAGCTCCTGAGCCCATAAACCGCGGCCCATACATCACGGCACGTACACCACGGCCCATACACCACGGCACCTTTAATCTGCTTTAAATGTGAGTATATACATGTTTATTGACTTGTGCAGGTAATTCGCTTAACTTTGACTGGTATATAGTGGTACGGCAGTGGTAGGCTCTTGGACCCACAGCACATGCACTACATACCATATCAGCACGGTATATACTACAATTGCGTCTCAAAAAGCTTATATATGATAAAAGCGTGGCATTGACCTGAGTAAGGGAGTGGTAGCCCATTTTCACAGCATTTATATAGCATACACACTAACTACACGATCCATACACAATGCGTGTGAAACACTCACGAGCCTCATTACACGATTACTGTCGTTTAAAGAGCATTGACGAGAGGCTAGTGGACATGCAGCAGATCAAATCCAGCACACTTAACATATACATGCCAATTACGTCCACGCTCACAACTTATACTACCAATCACGTCCGTACAACTTTTACATTACGCCGATGCTCACAACTTCTACCAATACGTCCACGAAACATATACAGGTTTAAGAATTGAGCGTAACTAAGGCAGGGACTGAGCAACGTACCCATACACCGCGATCCAGCCACGCACAATACACACGATCCAGCTATACATTTACATATATCACGATCACAAACCAATTACGTCCACGAAACTTATGCAGGTTTAAGAATTGAGCGTAACTAAGGCAGGGACTGGGCAACCTACCCATACACCGCGATTCAACCACGATCCAGCACAATACACACGATTTAGCAATACACGCGATCCAGCAATACATATATCACGACCCATACTACTTTACATGCATTTAAGTACCTAAATAAATATACAGCTCTACGATAGGGCCTTACCCTATGGAGAAGGAGTCAACGTTCAGCACGTTGAGCGATGACCCATTTGAGGCGCTGCGGGCAGCGTTCGGCACCGAAGATTTGATAAAACGTAAAGAGGAGTATACTATTTTACTAGCCGAATTGCGCCAACGCCACATTGCACGCCAGCGTGATGCTGAACAGCTCGATGTTGCCATTGGCCAGGCTGAACAGCAGCTTTCCCCTCTAGCTGAGCAGCATAACATGCTTAGAAATGAACTTAGAGACTTACGAGCTACGTCAGACGAGCAACGAAGGTTGTTGGAGCTTGCGAAGGACCGGTTTTCGCGGCGTCGCGATGTTGGTGGATTCCCATTAACTTTGAACCGTACGCCGGCCCAGCTTGATGCTGATGCCCAAACACTCCAGCAGCGAATTGCAGTGGCCGAGCAGAAGTTAGCCCAAGAACAGCAGCGATACACCTTGGAAATGCTGGGAGTTACTGACGACCTTGCCGTTATGGCTGACGGCATGCGGAACCGGCTACAAAACCAGAGCGAGGGTGAGCAGGAAAACGAAAATGAGGAGCTTGGTGACGAACTCGATGATGAGTCTGATGAGGGGCCGGAAGATGAGGACGATTATGAGCCCACATATGATGCTGGAATGGCAGTAGATATTTAGATAAAAGTACATTAGTTACCTCAATTGGTTACCAAACAGCTGAATTGGATTGGTTAGACCAGCTCAGCAATCATCACCCCAAACACTCAGCAAATGGCCATACTCGACAGTCGTAGTGGAGAGCGACTAATGGCGACTGTACATTCGAACTTGAACAATGCTGTTACGAAGAACCAATTGTGCGTAGGACAAAACAATGTTCGCGTGTTTGGTGTTATATGGGCACCCGCCAGAAGGAGCATCGTTCAAATATGTAAAATACAGCTGCATTATCTTTGCGGTGGAGAGGTTTGATTGGTTTGTATGTACTTTCAGCAGCCAATCACCATAGAGGGCATTCAACTACCTTCAGCATTCATAGCTCCAACTACCTTCCAGCATTCGTATTTCAATCCATGGCGTAATTGCGCCGATACACTCTTGATTCCCCGATTTCTCTCGTTCTACTCCTGAGTAGTTGTAATAAGTTCGATATTTAGTCCATATCATTATGCATTATCTAGAAGGCATTCATGGCTCACCCAACTACCTTCAGCCTTCACCCAACTTGCTCAACAGTGTATCATAATCTAATCCGGCGACCTCGTTGTGTTGCATGACGACGGTGACCTGGTCAGTTGTGAAACTTGACTGACGGAACACCTTTATCGGTACCCCGCGTAGTTGGCCCCAACGCTCGTGCTTGTCGTGCAAACACCACCACGATGGGGTGATTCAATACTTTCAATGCTACACGAAAACACGGATTGGGTAGTCGCTGTAGGCGGTGAGACGGTCGAAACGCTCAACCCCAATGACAGGTTACTTGGCGAGGTAGTGTATTTAGAGCAGCTCAGCAACCACCGTTTTGTGTAATGTACCCTTTAATATGGGTAAAACGCATACACATCACTCCTCATCATCATCATCCAGGTTGCAGCCAGCGCGCAGTACGGCACGCAACACGGCACGCCGTCAAGCTGAGGGGTTCCGGAGCCAGTGCTACCAGCTGGGAAACCGCTGAGCAGTTATTGTCCGCCTTGGCAAACTCAATGGCCAATTTTCGGTGCATGCAGTGCGGGTTTGACATGCTCACTTGATACACGGCACCTATCTGCTTCATGAGCGGTGCTATTTAAGTCACCAATACACTCTTTCCCCGATTCCTCACGTTCGGGACTAGTTGTGTTTGATATCATTATGCATTATCTAGAATAGAGGGTCGCCCAGGTCACCAACGCTCATCGATCGTAAAACTGGCGCTGGAGTGGGGAATGCCAGCCGGGTAACATCCGCCGACAGAGTCTGCAGTTTCCGGGACTTCATGCCATCACGGAAGCGCGACAGTTCCCGTTCACATGTACGTTGGTGCGCGTGATGGTCCATGCCAACATAGTTCTGTGGGGAGCACCGGTGAGCGGCCGCGGCATAGAATTCGCGGTACCCACCGGCCAGTACTACGACGTCCGGGTAGTAAAGTTGCGGGTACCTCGCAGCATTCAGGGACCTGTCACACTGCCGCAGATGGCTAGCTAATAATGGGCTGCGGAATATCGAGTGCTCGCAATGGAACACCAACAGTACCTGCTCAGATGCATTAGGGGCGCGGTGCAGCAGAACCTGTTCGACTTGCCGCTTCGTGTATGTATTCAAAGCACCATCAATGTGCCCGCCATCGAATTCGTAGGGGAACCGGCAGTCCACCACCACAATTTGGTCGTATATGGGTGCCCCATTGTGCGTAAACCCACCATCCAGCAGCTCACACAGCGTGTTAGCTGTTATCCGCCTGAAGGGGTCCTGTTTCACCGTAAATGAAGGAATGGGGCAGTCTGGCAGATTCAAAATAGAATGCTCGGTGAAGTCAGGCAGTTCGGCCATCGAATGGGACTCTTCAATTAAAGGTTTTGGCAAAATGTTCCGCATGCGAATGGGCGTAAACACCAACTCTTCGTCAAAATCAGGCTCGTCAAGCGGCAAGTTGCTGGCAATTGCCTTCTCATTAAAAATCATCGAAGAATTCGTGCTCGAGCAGCTGTCTTGTAGCGACAACATGCTCGAATTAAGGCTATCTTGTGAACAAGTGCTCGTTTTTCTAAGGGAAATGTCCGACAAGTCACTATTGCGTTTGCTAGGAGTGAAATTGGGACCCATGAAATTAGGCAGGTTCCAATTGTCTAGTGGGCGGTAATTATGGTCTGATTGACGCGAGGAGTACCGCAGCCGTGGACGACAGGGCGATCCGCACTTGCCGTCGCTCTCATCATCAAAGTTTCCCAGTCGGGTGGGGCTGTAGCTCATTGTGGGTATGAAGAGTTATCTACACAGATCGGTTCAATGCAATTTGATGCAGTTTGATGCAGTTTGATGCAGTTTGATGCAGTTTGATGCAGTTTGATGCAGTTTGATGCAGTTTGATGCAGTTTGATGCAGTTTGATGCAGTGTGATGCAGTGTAATTCAGTGTAATTCAGTGTGATGCAGTGTAATTCAGTGCGATGCAGTGTGATGCAGTGTAATACAGTGTAATGTAGTATTTATATTGGCAATCCACCAAAAAACACAAAGAAGATTTTTTTACCCAACGGTTTCCAAGCTAATATGCTATACTTTGGGCAATCAGCCTTAGCACTCAACTTCAGCCAGCTATGCAAGACAGATGTGCCGAACAGATGTGCCTTGCGAATGCGAAGCAAATATGCTGGCTTATGCCTTAAAAGTATCAGCAGATGGTATAAAACTTAAGCACCGGATCGCGGTGGGAGGCAACTTGAGGGTGGGGGGCGCCTTTAAGGATAATTATATATTGCTTTTTTTTTAATTTGCACACACCGTGCACCTTACACGGAAGAGGGTTTTATAGGGCAAGCTATGTTTAGTCGTGCCCAATTTAGTCAAATGGGCGCACCTCGCGATGGTGGAAAGGCAATGGACCTAGCCCTGGCCGGAGAAGGTAAACGGCATAAATAGTAGTGCTGAAAGCCTGAGCATGAAGGATTTGGAGTTGAATTAATGTACAGAGGGTAAGTTTTAGGCATTGCGTTTTTTTTCCGCTTGCTTAACGCCCACTCTTTAGTTGGCGCTTGCGGGGTGGGCACTGTTGACAACAGCAATCGGGCGACGCGTTCGCGCCTAAGCAGGCATCCCTATCATGCAGGATGAGTATGTGGGCCACGCTCACGCGTTGCTCAACCCCTACCCCACGAAAAGCACAAGCCGCGCTATTTGCTGGGTCAAAAGCGGTCCTCTGCTGCAGGCTTTGCTCAGTTACGGTGGAATTTTGGTTTATTCATAGTCTTGGGGGGATCAAGCCTCGGCATACGAAAACATTGCCAGTATCGGGAATTTGCGTGAAGTTATTTGCGTTTGGTCTGGGGTCAATATTAGGGTTGAGTGTCCGTGCATGCGTCATTGCTGCATCGCAAAGCGTACGGACTTTATTGGGTGATATTATCGGTACCTATAGGTTTTAACTGTACAGCTGCATTAAAAGATAATTTCTGTTTATATACTCGTCTACGCGTTAGATTAACTTGTTTTTATTTTTTTAGCGAGATTTTATAGCCGCGGAGTGGAACTGGCTCCGACGCGCGTGAGTAAGTTCATTATTATTTGCGATCTCGCGCATGTCCGTGTACCTCACGTGATCTATTTCCGAACCTGTCCCAGACGCACAAGCCCGATAAGTGCCGAGATGTTCGCCCCGGATCGCGTTACTTGGTGGGATTGTAACAGATTTTCTTACTATATACTGGTGGTTAGTGCATATGCTTTGGTAGTCATACATATATGTTTGCTTCTTAACTGAATGCCGGCATTCGATACCGGGTTCGGAGCTGTCCGTATTAAGGCTCGGTGGGTAAGGGTTCCACTGGTCTAAAATTGTTTGTCTACGCCAATGACGTAAAACTTGCATGACCTGCATGCTCGGACCGCTATGTGCTTGAAACGACTATCGCTGCAAATATTCAAATTCCATACCTTGCATGATCATGTAATGGCCAAAAAGAAGGCACCTGGTGCAGGGACGATCGCTTCTAACGAGATTATTTAGCAGTATAATTAAATAGACATCTGCGAAATCGTGTAATCGAGCACGTAACTCGCCTCAATCATCTCATTGGTGCGGATCAGGTGCCGCTGTGTGTAAGGGATGAGCCCGCGGACAATTTTGAGTGCGGCACTTGTACCCAGTTTCTTCTCGACGTTCGGTCCGCTTAACAATGCGTGCAACACGGTTTGAGCAACCAAGCTAGTGCGGCCGTTTGTGTTCCAATCGCGCACACGCTCTAACAGCGTCAGCAGAAGCTTACCTTCGAGGTTTTGCAAAACTGTGTCCACTGCCACCACTCCTGTAATCGAATTTAGCTCTCTTTCGTTAGCAACTTCATTAAACAGCTTTAGTAAACGTAACGGTCGATTCAATTCCAATGCTAATCGCACGGCGGACTCCCAGTCATGCGCACGCACGCTGTTATCAAGTTCCTGCTGCTTCTCAACGACTTCCTCTTCTTCCTGGTCCTGAAGTGCCTGCCTTTCCTCAGTATGGTCCTGCCACACTCGAAGCACGCCGTCGCCTCCACCAGAAATGAGGTCCCCATTAGTGGTTTTAGCTAACGACCATACTTTATCTTCGTGGCCATCCAGTGTTGCCAAGCACTCGTTGGTTTTCGTGTCCCAAACTTTCACTAAACCGTCACCACCGGCACTGGCGAGGTGCTGGTTAAACACCAACACTTTAAGCACGGAATTGAGGTGGCCCTCGAAAGTGCGAATGCACGTGTAGTCGTGTAAACTCCACATTCGCACGGTTTTGTCGCCGCTACCACTCACCAGCGTATTCCCCGGTGCAAATCGTACACTCCAGACCCCGCGTTTGTGGCCCCTGAGCAGGCCCACGACCTCACCACTTTGTACATTCCATACTTTGATTGTCCGGTCTTGTGAGCCCGTGGCGAAATGGTTGTTGTTGGGTGAAACATCAATTGTGTTGATGTCCTTGTCGTGAGCCTTGCGTGTGTACTCGGCACTGCCATCCGCAGCCCATTTCTTCACTGTAAGGTCTGCCGAGCCCGTAAGGGCGAACTGCGGCACGTCGGTGTTGCGGCTCAATGACACAGCGCCTATAGAGCCAGTGTGGCCCGTGAACACGGCTTTACATTCGCCAGTTTCCAGATCCCACAGCCGGGCCTCTTTGTCTTTAGCACCAGACAACAGCCACCGTTTCAGTACATCAATGGCAATGACTATGTCCGTGTGCCCAACTAGTGGAGTAAATTCGAGTGACTGCAGCTTTACCAAGCGCACATCGCGCGAGTTTGTTGCCAATGCCAGCCGGTCACCACATGCAATGTCAATGATCTCGCCATGGTTCAGGCTAAGCGTACGTGTCACATGCAATTCAGTATCCAATTCAACCAGGGTATCATCCGACAGCACTGCGTACAAATTGTCCACTTTTAAAATGGTGACAATATCCGCCTCGGGGGACATGTGTTCCCACGAGCCAATAACGTCTAAAGTAAGCGACCGCAGTTCAACGGAAGACGGCGTTGCAACATATATGTTCCCCGCTACCGTCCCCACTGCCGAGACTTCTTTCCCGATAGGCAATGTGGCTGCTAATTTGAAGTTCCGCCAAATAGACACTAAGCTATCACGGCCACCACTGAGCAAAGCATCACCCCGCGAAGTCCATTGCAAAGAAGTAATGGCATTCGAGTGATTTTCCAAATTGGCTAACTGCTTGGCCTTAGCGAGATCCCAAACAATGAGTTTACCGTTGTCAGACCCACTGGCCAGCCGCCAATCAGCCGATCCGAGCTCGCCATAGAACGCCAAAGCGGAAACAATGCCGCCATGGCCACGTAGAGTGTGAGTACATACGTAATTGCGCAGATCCCATACTTTAACTGCGCCTTCAACCCCGCCTGAGGCGGCCAATGTTGATGTGGGGTCAATGGCCAATGATATAATTGCTGATTCGTGAGCCTTGGCAAAGGTTTTCACTAACGTGCCTGAAGAGTAGACGTGGATCTGTTGCGATCTGGATGCAGCAACCAGTATGGATCCATCAATGGACAGCTGTAATGCACTAATTGTCTCACCGTCACCTTCAAGCGTGTAGATCACTTCACCACTGTCAATGTTGGTTACATAAATACGACTGTCGATTGTGGATGCCACTAAATTACCGGCAATGCTGATGGGGCCGCCTGCGGACACGGGCTTCAGTGATTGCACGGGCTCGAAGAACATTACTGAAAAATTGTGAGCATGTGATATGAACCCTACATGTTTCACCCCCCCCACGGCCCCAGCCTACCTACTCCCCAGCCATTAAGCAAGGACCCTTACCCTCAAAGAAAGTGCCGTTGAACAGATAAAACTTCCACCAAATATAAATGCTGTTTGTGAAACTTGTTGGGTTCGTAGCCGGTGTGATCGCGTTGTTGCGTGGCATGGAGTATGCCATGCTGAACCACCTGCCCAGGCACTACATATTCGACCCGAAAAAACTGCAAACGATTGTTAGGGACTCCCTTGATTCATTGAGTATCGATGCCTCGGCCGAGCAGATCATGGCTTCGGTGCACACGAAACTGCAGGAGGAATATCCTGGGTTCATCAACGACCTGAACCCGGAAAACTGGGTGTTCAACAATGCCGGTAATGCGATGGGCACGATGATTATCCTGCATGCATCGCTCACTGAGTACCTGATCTTCTTTGGATCGGCAATCGGTGCTGATGGCCACACTGGTACGCATTTTGCGGATGATTACTTCACGATTTTGTACGGTGAAGAGCTTGCCGCGTTGCCGAATGCCACAAAACCCGAACGCTACCTTCCCGGTGACGTGCACCACCTGCCCTATGGTGTGCAGAAACAGTACTCGATGCCGCAGGGCTCGTTTGCGCTCGAATTGGCCCAGGGTTACATTCCGTCGATGCTGCCTTTCGGGTTCATTGAGGTATTAACGACGACTTTCGATGTGTACAACTTCGGCCGCACCGTTAAACTAACGGGTCAGTACATGATTGCCAATATGCTGAAGGGTAAGTTTTAATCACGTATGTACACTAGTTTATAAACGCGCTGTTTAGTTAAGGGCAGGGGAGCTGGCGCACTCCACCCTGAAATCCACCCTTAAAATTACTCCATGCACTCCGTGCTCCATGCATTGCTGTGCTCCATGTACTCCAGATGTACTTCATGCACTCCAGTTGTGCTCCGTGGACTCCAGATGTGCTTCATGCACTCCAGATGTGCTTCATGCACTCCAGTGCTCCAGATGCACTCCAGATGGGTAGTTCAAATGCTTCAATGCACCAAATACCACCATACTTCCATTTTGAGACTTCCAAAAAAGCAATTTCATCAGTTAAACTCTCATTAACTACATTCTATTGTTTGTACTTTTAAAATATTTAGTGCCAAAGTGGGTACTTGCATATCACCCGACCGGGGAAGTTAGTAAGCTGCCGAATGTGGTCCCTCAGTGACGCGTCGCCCGCGCGTCTTCACGCGCTGGCCAGCGATTTGGAGGCGACAGACAAGTGGGCAAGCTATTTAACTCCTCAGGAGCACCAACTTTTCACGGTTGCACTGCGCCATAACGCCGCCACCTGGCAGAGGTTTATACGCGGCCGCATTCCGTGCCAACTGCGGGTACGTGGCGGCGACGGCGACGTGGCGGCCCCTATTGATGTAGATCCGGTCACGCTGGCGTTCCGGGTCCGGTATATGCTGTGGGAAGAACAGCTCGACAATGTTTTTGAACCTGTGAGCAGACATGGGCCTGCTCCGCAGCAGGCTGCAGGTGCAGGTGCAGGTGCAGGTGCAGGTGCAGGTGCAGGTCCTGCAGGTCCTGCAGGTACAGGTGCTCCAAGTGGTGCTCCAAGTAGTGCTCCGGCTCCAACAAACGACGAGTCGGACTACGATGAAGAAGTCGAGGAGCCCCCCGCTCCGGAGTCCCCCCTTTCGGTAATCATCGCCGAATTCGATGGCTCCAGCGAAGTAGACGGCCGCGGCCGCCAGCTCGCCATTCACAATTGCAGCCGCATGTACGACACTTTCGATGAAGATTTGGACCAGGCAACCCGTTTCCAAAGACTCCATGAACGTGAGCGTGCCGTCACCGACGAGGACGAAACCGACAATTCGGGCCTCCGCAGCCTCGCAGCGCTAGCGAAAACCGCGCAATTCGGCTCCGCGAACCTGTGTTTAAAGCATCTGCTCACGAAAATCGAAGCCAATCGCTCGGAACTGCACGTTACCGATCTGGAACTGCGTAATTTGATCAGCGACGTGCGGAAAAACCGGTCGAAATGGGCCAGCGAGGACCGCGTTGGTCAAGAAGAGTTGTACGAAGCTTGTGAACGAGTTGTGCATGAACTCAGGGGTTACACTGAACATTCCACGGCATTTCTTAACAAAGTCAGTAAACGCGAGGCTCCCAATTACTATGTAGTGATCAAACATCCTATGGATTTGAACACCGTCATGCGCAAACTGAAAATGTTCCAGTATCAATCTAAGGCCGAGTTTGTGGCGGACTTAAACTTGATCTGGTCGAACTGTTTGACGTATAACTCGGATCCAGCGCACTACTTGAGGGCACACGCCATCGCGATGCGGCAAAAGACGCAAATGCTGGCCCCCCTGATTCCCAACATCACCATTCGGTCTCGCGCTGAGGTTGAAGCCGAGGCTGAATTGATGGAACAGCGGAAACGAAGGAGGGAAGAGGATGGTGGGCTGGGCCAGAAGCGTGTGCATGCATTGTCGAGTGAACATAAGAAGATTAAGAGCGAGCCCGAGAGAAATGGCATTGTGAAAGTTGAAGATGGCGGTGCTGCTGATGTTGAGAAATCTGCTGATGTTGAGAAGTCTGCTGGTGTTGAGAAGTCTGCTGGTGTTGAGAAATCTGCTGGTGTTGAGAAGTCTGCTGGTGTTGAGAAGTCTGCTGGTGTTGAGAAATCTGCTGGTGTTGAGAAGTCTGCTGGTGTTGAGAAGTCTGCTGGTGTTGAGAAATCTGCTGGTGTTGAGCAGGCTGATCAAGACCATGTTGAGCAGGTTGCAAAAACCGAAAATGCCAATAATAATGCTGATTTAGAGAGTTCGGAGAAGGTTGCCGATCCAATCAATGTTGCCTTAACTGATAGTGTTGCCTTAACTGATAATGTTGATGGCGAGCACGCTGAAAAAGCAGGAAAGGTCGAGAACGCTGATGAGGCTGCTAGCAATGGGAAAGAACGGAGTGACACCCCCGACAGTGTTCTGGAAGGTGAAGAAGATATTACGATGGGGGCCCTTGAAGCGTTTGTTTCTGAAGACACCAAGGCTCCTGATGCTGAATCTGCCGTTTGGAACACGGTTACGCGACGGCGGAGGCTGCAGCTAATTGCAGCTCGTCAAGCGCTGTTTGCCGATAACAAGCTGCAGATGGATGCCCCCGTTTCCGTGCGTACTCCCGGTGCTATGCTGAGGTTCAGTAAAGCCATAACTGGTGAAGACCTTGCCAGCCAAATGACCGGAATGTCGTTGCTGTCCACGGATGCCGGTGAGGAACCCTTCATGTTGGAATATGAAGTACACAGCGGGCTGCCGCCTCCGCCTCCTTCTGACACGAGTCAATGGATTACTGCACCGGTGCCAAGGCTGCAGGATTTACCGCCATCCAAATACATTGCCCAAGGTGAAATGAACAGCTTGATGCTGCGCAATCTAAACGAGATGCAGTTGATTAGGAGGCTATGCAACAAGATTCTGTTCATTCGCGATCTGCAGAGTGGTTTGGAGAACAGCGGTTTTGATCCCACAGCTTCAAAATCAGCATTTGACACAAAAATTGCTGAACCCGAAGAGGATATCAGCTCGCGGTTACCGGGGGCAGCATCAGTTGATGCATTGGCAGCTGCTAGTGGCATGCGGCGGAGTGCTGCTAAGCTGGCGATGAATGCCGGTTTCGAAGCTGCTCAACCCAGGGCAGTACATGTGCTAGCTGACATTGCCGGGGAGTATTTGACGAACTTGGGTGCTCTTTTAGTGGGCAACCTGGAGGCCCCCAATTCGACGGGAAGCTTTGCCCAGGTGGTTACTGGCAGCCTCAACGAAATGGGGGTCGACAAGCTGAGCCAATTAACTAAATATATTAGCGACGACGTGCTGAGGCAAGGCCGGCGGCTCGCCACGTTCCGGTCGAGGTTGAACAGCACGTTAGTCGATATCTTGAGGCCCGAGATCGAAAAGTATAAGGACGAACAGTTCCAGGATAACAGCGACCAGTTCGTTTTGGGTCAATTCAGCAACGAGCTGGGCGACGATTACTTCGGGTTCAAAGAACTGGGCATTGATAAGGAACTAGGCGTGGACTCGGTCTCGATTCCGTTCCATTTGTTGCGACAGCGGGTTGTCGGCAGTGTTACTGGGCTATCGGGACCTACTTTAAGCGAGCTGGAGCTGAGTGTTCCGGTGTATCCTGCACCCCAGCCGGGCGATGCCGAGCAGTTGCCTAGAATTGTTCGCGTGGCCTTTGAACGGATGTGGCAGGGCGATGCAACTCAACTGGCACAGTTGGCATCACAAGCAGCGTCGGCACGAGCCAAGGTTCCTGCATCGGGTAAACTAGTTGCTCGCAAAAAACGGGTTGATCATGCATTCGTTCTTCCACCCCGAGCTGACCGCCACGTACCTGAACCGGAACCGGAACCGGAACCGGAACCGGAGCCCCTGCCAGCTGAAGCTCCTGATAGTAAACTGTCTCCCAATGGCCACTTTTCGGACCACTCGCCGGACGAGCTCGGGTTCGACGAGCCGGCACCGGCGTTCACGTTCGACGACAGTTTACCCACGGGCAGCCTGCTCATGCACGGTGAGGATGACCTTGCAGTGTGACCACAGTAGCACATAATACGCTATGTCGGCGAGATTTTGCATTATGTTGATACATACTTTATGAATAACCGACCTCGTACGACGGCAGCCAACCTCCACGAAGCTACGTATGGTTTTGTTACTTATGGAGATGCTGAGCACAAGTAGTGATAGAAGTGGCCTACCGTCTGTAGCGGCAGGGATTTATATTTAACTAATGAAGATGCGTAAATTGTCGGCCACACGACCTCGCTGTGTAACTACATAACAATCATCGTGATCCCCCAGTAGCCGCCCTGACGGCTATGGTGCAGCGATATTAATACACTAGTACTGCTCAAGGTGTACGTGTGTTTAATGAGCATATCTGGCTTGCTTAGAAGCACCAATGCCTCTATGGGCAGTTTTTTGTGACGGTAATGAACTGTAGACACTCAGTAGGAACCACAGAATGCACTTTTTGGCTACGCAGGCAATATAGATGAGTTGTCGGCATATGACATGGCTTTAGACGACTGTGTCACTCAGGCTGTTGCATTGAAGTAGCATGAGTCTACGATGAATGACGTTCCTTAACGTATATCCCTGTTACGCAGCTATGAACGAAGAGTATAGTGCAACATGCTGCCACCCTCGGCCAATTGCACCTTCTTTTTGCAGTTCTTTGCTTGTAGTTGCTGTTCACTTACTCGCTAGTGGCGAACGGTAACCAATATGCTATGTAGACAATATAAAGAGGCATGTGATGAGACTACGCAACTACATATCATTATAATACCAGTTAATCCATGACGAACGGAGCCAGTGGGAACAAATGCATTTCATTTGGCTATGGGAAGGGCATTAATTACGACACTTCTCGCCGTACAGATCATGAGGGATGTATTGCCAGTGTGTAGATTGGTCCACTTTGGGTATATTTCATTTGACTGTAGGCAATATATAAAGAGGTGAGTTGACATACGACACTCCTCGCTGTACGGATGTATTGCTTAGAGCTAGTGTGCTGTACAGTTCATATTGCTTGGAGCATCGATGGAATGATCCACTTTGGGTATTTGACTGTAGGCAATATATAACGATGTGACGACACTCGTCGCTGTACGGATGTATATGCTAATGAAGCGGCATGTGGTGCACAAACTCACGATCGGCCCACCCCCCATACGGCACCTCATCATGCTCGACTTTAAACTGGCTGATTTGCTCCCTGGTGGCCTCAGGAGCCGGCCCGCACACGATTTTGTTGATAAATGCATGTTTTGTGAACGCTGGCACACTGCAAAGCTCTTTAATTCCCAAAACCATCTCGTACCGGCAACTATGCGGCTCAGAAACCGATTTAAACCGCGGCTCACCAGGTACGGCCCTCTCGTCACACACAAAAAACAGGTCTGTTTGCCTGTTCATCCGGGAAACTTCGCACCAAACGCCGTTGCCGAACCGGGAAAGCAGTGCCGGTTCGTCGCCGATATACACCGGCTGGGCAGCGCTGAAATTCGATGCCACGCCCGTGCACGCCCAGAAGTTCGAGTCTGAAAACGCAAATTGCTGGCCATCCACCGATTGCCGCGGTAAGAACTGAATTAATGACGAATTCAGCCTTAACGACCAGCCCCACACATCATCGCTAAAAATGTGCGAGGTGTTGGCGTACGGTTTTAAGACTTTGCGGCCTAATGCCACATCCCGTTCGCTAAAAGTTCGGTTTCCGGGTGCCTCAGGGGTCGTGGGTAAAGCACACACCATCGGCATCGACCCGAACTTGAGCTGAACAGTACTACTGGTTAAATTTACACTATCCTCGGTATATTCCACGCCAAAAAACGGTTGTTGCATGTTTGCCGGCAGCACAAACTGGTTTTCGGTAGCAAAGGCCAGCGAGGCCAACGCAAGCAGCAGCATACCCCGACCCCACAGGGGGGGGAGCTCATTAATACATATTTACATGTAGACGTAGTAGAATGTAGTTAGACGTAGTTAGACGTAGGTTATAACAGTGGATGGTGGTTTGTTTAGTTTATTTATTAAATATGTACCTACTGAAATCAGTGCTTTGGCTCGTGTGTGACCTGTTTAGGCCACGTAGGGTTCCTATACGCGTACGATTGGAGCCAGATTAAACAACGTAAATACGTAGACATAAGGTTATATAAAGCGGGGAATTGGCGTGTCAATATGGCAGGTATCAAGCTTGTAAAGCCGTACTGAAGGACTTCAAATCGGACAAAGTTTGGAGTTGAACTATGTACGGACTAACCTCACTAAAGTCGACAAATTGGATTTCAACACCTCTCCATGTGGGTTGAGAACATTGAAACTGTTCTGCTGCTCAATGTGGACGATATGCCCCATCTGCAGAGACTTAACTGGTGAAGATCCATGCGTCTTAGAGCTTAAATCCTCCATGGACTTCGGTTTGATAGTGTGCCAGTCGCAATAAGCTTGGGCGGCACGAAGGAATTGTATTGGAGACTATCCGACTCTTTTGTGCACTTACATAGGATTAATGTCCCGTTTCTCTATGTTGGAACATACGTCGGAGTTTTCACACGCACTCATTGGGGTGATATCTCGATGAGGGACTATTCGGAAGGTTACCAGAACTTCCCATCCATGCAATGTTGAATAATTGAAGATTTCTTATTGGCCATCCATGGTTCTTTCCTGAGGTACTGAGTTGTGACCTCCTTGCTGATTGTTTCGTGGCTCTACTAGTCAAACTAATACGGCACTCGATCAACTCGGGCTATGCTGAGGCAATCCTCCATTAACTCGAGCCATGCAGCATTTCAATTCGAAATTACTTAACATTATTGAAAATCTGGGGTATCAGCCACACATAAGATAAGACTAACTACAGTAATGAGGGTTTCGCTAAGCTGGATTCGGCATATATGCTTCCAGATTTCAGCTTAGCTTCATTCACCGTACGCAGGCACACCGGCATGCTACATCCTTCAGACTACATACATGTGTTTACTGGTCTGTCCGTTATGGTCCGGCATACAATGCATTACTTACGTATAAGGTATACTATCTATGGCGTTCATTACTTCTTTTAAATACTTTGGGATCATTGGTATGTTGTTGAGTGTTGTTGTTGAGATGTTTCGGGATGGGGTGAGATGAGGGTTGTGGATGATGTGAGATGAGGGCTGTGGTTGAGGTGAGATCGGGGTTAGTGAGGTGGTTAAAGGATCGCTGGAGCAGGGTACGGGTATGCTCCGATGAGCACGCTCGCCGACATCCATGTGCTCGAGGAAACGGAGTCGCGCGTTTCGGAGCTAACTAAAGCCATCGCAAAACAGGTCGGTTTGGTAGAGAAAATCAGCCTTAATGCGAAAAAGGAGCTGGGCCCCGGCCCGCAAACGATGCGCCACCTCAGCCAGTACCGCGACAATGCCGCGGCGCTGTTGCAGGCGTATGAGCGCATCGAGCGCGCTGCACGCGATACGGCCGAGCTCAATGCTGCCATAGCTGCTGGTCCTGGTAAAATTGGCTGGCAGCAGTACGCTGCGCAGGTACGGCGCGCCGAGGAAATGGCGCCACAGCTTGCGGCGGCGCCGGCGCTAACGCGATTCCCGCAGCTTGTCGGCGCGGCGCAGCGTGCTGTCGATGTCGGCGTGGATGAGTTGGTGCAGTACAGCGCGCAGCTGGCCCGCGCAGTGTTCACGCCGCCGACGCCGCTCACTGCTGGCGCCGCGTTTGCGCCAGACGAGCTCGCGGCGTTTGCGAAACTGCTGGCAGCGTTGGAGCGCTGGGACTGTGCCGCGCGCGTGGATGCGGCGCTGGCTGGCGCTATTGAAGCGTGCTATGCGCGCGCAGCACCGCTCACTCAGGATCAAGCGGCGCTGCTGCGCACCGCGGTTGATGAAGCGCTAGAAACGCTGTGTGCCCGTAATCCGGCGCGACGCAGCCATTTGAATGGCGTAAACGCCGATGCGTGTGCCGCAGCCATTGCGCGCGCGGCGCCGCCGCCCAAGTCACCGCCACCGCCGCGCGCCGTCCCCACGCCGGCCACGCCTTCAGCAACAGCAACAGCGCCGGCAATGTCACCGGCGCCAGCTCAGTCTCCGCCCCCACCAGCGCAATCTCCCGGTTTACCGCCCATGGTGCCCGCACCTGCCCGCACGGCACGCACGCAGCCGCCGCTCGCCGTCAACACCGCCATAGCACGGCGGCGTGCCGATGCGCAGCCCCCCACAGCGACGCCGGCAACGCCTGCGGTGGCGCCGCTCGGCGGGTTTGCGTCGCCCGTGCGCCCGATGGGCCAATTGAAGTCCCCAGTGGCAGTTAGCAGCCCCGTTGCCGCCAGCCCGACAGGCCCACCCGAATGGACGCCATTTGAATTCATTGAGCGGTCGCGAACGCTCGAAACCGCTCCTGATGATCTCCAGCGCGCGAAGCGCGACGGACTGGCTACGCTGACTCAGATTCTGCAGAATATTGCTCAGCAAAGCCGGAGAATGCCGATCACGAGCGAGTACGCCGTGAGTGGTGCAAGTATCGCATTTTTGCAAACGTTAAGCCACATTGCACGGTGCCAGCATGGTGTTGATGTTGTTTTAAGCGAGGTGCCGACGAGGGCGTACATTCAAAAACCAGTGCCTTCGTGGGCGACGAGGGAACCCACCCCAGCCGGTCGTGCAAACCCGGTTTCGCAGTATTTTGCTGATTGTTTAGAAACTTTGTACACGAATTTGCATACGCTGGCCACCGAGCACTTACGGGATAAAACGCGCACGGGGATTTTCATGTTATCGAATTTTGCCGCTGTCGAGCATTTCATTGCTGATTCCAAAGATGCGTGGCTGCAAACAGTACCGAAAAAGTCGAATTTGATGGATGCGATGGGCGACGTTGCTCTTCAAAGGTTCCAAAAACTGATGGAGCAGGCCTTCAAGGAATATTTGACCGACTGGAGTAAGTTGGCACCAGTGCTGATGGAAAGTACGTTAACAACGACGGCCACTCCGGGGAAAATGTCGCACAAGGACAGGGAAACGATCAAGGAGAAGTTCCGCACTTTCAACACCGAGTTTGAAAACTTGACCGAGCGCGAACGACGGTACCAAATCGCCGATGCAGCTCTACGGAAGCGGATGGGGCAGGAAGTTACCAAGTTAATCCAGCCGTTGTACATGCGGTTCTACTTTAAACATGGTGGTGGGGAGTTCACCAAGAACAAGCAGAAGTATGTTAAGTACGACTTGGACCAGCTCACGCAGGCCCTTCAGTTTTAACACTTAACATCTTAGCGAACACGCTTGAATAGATTGCGTGCGTCAATATATATATATTATGATTTCATGAGATGGTTATCTAAACGACAGTTCTATTCACAATATTGCTCGAAAAGGTCTTCACCTAAAGGCTGTGACATCTAAAGTTCTATATACGCTACCACAATAACAACAGTGTGCTGCAATGGATATGACGATGGTGTACTACGCCAATACACCATGATACATGACATCAATGACACGGGAACGGTATGCTACAATGGATACTACTACGGTATGCTACAACGAAAGGCTACGTCAATACACCATGATATACACTGACACGGTAACGGTATGCTACGATGGAATACGACAATGGTATGCCACGCCAACACCATGACATCAACAGTGCAAGATCAATTATACGACAAGAAGGATGCTACAGAAAGATGCTACATTAAAGACTTGACAACGGAAATGCAAGGTAATATGACAATGGAATGATACAATGGAGTATTGAGATACTACAACAGTGGTATGCTACAATGATGTGCTACATTGACTTGCTACGAGGTTACGCTACGAAGTTACGCTACAATGGTTTGCTACCGTGGCATGCCACACTACAATGGTATGCTACAGTGGATGCTACAGTGGTATGTTACGAGGTTACGCTACTGTAGTACACTACAATGGTATGCAATGATGGTATGCTACAAAGGCTTGCTACAATGGCATGCCACAGTACATGCTTCAATGATATGCTACAGTAAATGCTACAATGATGTGCTACAGTGGATACTACAGTGGTACACTACAGTGGTATGCTACAATGATACGCTACAATGATACACTACTATGGATGCTACAATGGTATGTGTGACGCATTAAAGTGGGAATTACAAGATAATTAGAATAAATAGAATGAGCACGAGTGCAATGATGATGGAACACACGCCGCAATCCCGCGATTTGCGGTTGAACTGTCGCACCCCGTGCGTCAACCCATCAACGCGACTTTGAGACCGCTCAGTTTGCGATTCTAAATCAGTAAGTAAGTTGTTGTGCACGTCCAATTCATCACTAATGTTTTCTCCCAACTCGCGTTGCCGTCGAACGCTGTGGCCGATCTCGTGCAATCTATGGTCCTGTGCGGCGTACATATCGTTGTTTTGCTCAAAGATTTGCTGGCTTGTGAGACTCTCGTCATCGTGGAATACCGAATTGGCATTTATGCTGGCGTTCGGGTCTGTGGAGGGTCCCGGAGTAAGAGCTGTAGAGGGCCCCGGAGTCGAAGCACTAGAGGGCTCCGGAGTCGAAGCACTAGAGGGCTCCGGAGTCGAAGCACTAAAGGGCCCCGGAGCACTAGAGGGCCCCCGAGCACTCGGGGTCGGAGCACTCGGAGCAGGTTCAGCAAACCGCACACGGCGCTCCAATTCGAGTTCAAGCGCATATGGTTTGACATTATATCCCAATTCGGTCAGCTCGCCACAGATTTCCGAGTACGTCTTGGCCAGCCTGCCCAGGGAGCGCGATTCCAGCACGCCATCACGGATGTTGGAGAGCAATTCGAGCATATCTGAGCGTTCTGAGTCCGTTGGCATTATTTCGGTGATTACCATCCGGTTCTGTTCTTTAATCATGTCCCGGATGTGCTGCAACTGCAGCTCGAGCAGCTTTGGAACGGCCATGCGTTGTTCGGGCTTAGCCCTTTCCCTTATCCCACCGGACGCTGCGTAACACTATGGCTCCGGGGGTCAATTCGGCTCAATGACCGCTCCAGTTCGTAAGCTTGAATAACATGGATTTAATACGTTCTATTGTGTATGTAGTTAAGATCGTTTAGACTAGTTCACCAGTTAAGACTGAAAATAAATTATATAGTTATAATGGTTTAGAGATACATCGCTCGGAAGCCACTACCAAGGTACTTCCGGTCCGAAACAAAATGGAATTGGCTATAAAATTTGCCCAGCAAAAAGCCGCAATAAAACTTCGAGGGTGGATCACTTCCGAAGCTGTTGATAGAGGCGATAGTACACATATAATGCGATCATACACACGGCAGAAACAATACAGTAGATTGGATGTAGCACCAGTAGCAACACCACTACTGCAGCCTTCGCAAATGCGTTTACACGGCCCACCTGGGTAATCCCCGACGCCCAGCGTAACAATAGTAACCCACAAAACACAAACGCCTCGGCCCCCACCTGCAATGGATTGAATTTCGTGGCACAAAACTCATTGGCAGCGGTTTCCAGCCGCACAACCGTTGAGTTCTGGTCCGCACTTGCGCGCTCAACGGCCACGACTTCGGCCACGTGGGCTTCGACTGCACGCAGGTCGGCTATGCTGCGTTCAACGGCTACTCCAGCAGCACGCAACTCAGCTTCTGATTGTTCAGCTCGCGAAACTGAGACCTCGCGCGAAGATGACGGCTCTGAATTAGAGGTTTCTGTATTTTCAACATCAGAAACCTCTTCAATTACGACCGGTGGTGGTAAATGGCGCGATCCTAGCAGAAGTACTGCCCGACCTCGGGGCCTTGGTCGCGGTGTGCGGGGTGACAGCCCCGGGAAGCTCATCGTGTTCATCTTGGAGAATTGCTAGATCGAGATTACACCTATTTTAAATAGATCTTACTTACCCGATCGGGTAATGCCAAAGCACCTAAACGCCAATCGACCCCTACCCCTACCCCAAACCTTAACCCAGATCTAGCCTCGGCGTGTTTGGGCCAACGAATTCGTTAATAAAACAACACCGATTGGGATTATATAAATCCAGTATTTCTGAAAAAACGATTCTTCAACCTCGACATTTTCAGTATCAATTATTCGTTCGGATTTCTTAGCGAGTTTCCTCTTTGATCGCTTCTTATCAACACCAACATCACGCGGGGCAGCCGGATAAGGTGAAGATGTAGTGGGGAGCGTTACGCGTGGCGCCAATTCCGGAACTTCGATGTGGAAGTCGCGGCGGTTGCCGTTTACAAGTTGTACTTGGGCAATCGTGGCATTGGGACCAATGAACGCCCGCACGGCATCGCGGTCGCTGCCAGAGCGCTTTTTATATAAAGTTTGACAAATAAAATCGCCCGTTTCAGAAATTAAACCAATGCAGCCTTCTTCGGGAGCCGGGTTTAAGTTCACCGGCACGTATTCATAAACGCCGTTCAAATCAGTATCTAAAGAAATGCGAGCATAATCTATCACATCCATGGATTTTGCTGGTTGAATAGCGACACGGTACTGAGCAGCTGCCACCGCGTAGCCCAGGAACAGAAACAGGCCAGCAAACATGTTCCACCGAAGTAGGGTAAGGGCCTTCATACACTTGGCACTATTGACCACGACGATTAGCAGCGGTAAATTCCATGTATCCAAAACTAATCACGGATCTATATACTTATTCGTAATGTACGCTGTGCAATTGCATCTACCAGCGGCTGTTTGCACGAGTTCTCAGCGGTTGACCAGGCTGTACGCAGTTAAAGCTATTGCACACTGTACACATTAACGATATAGAAGTTCATGTCCTCATTGATATATAAAAACCTATTTCTCGGCTTTAATCAACTCAGTTACCGTTTAGCGCCCGTTAAAAATTTAAAGCCTCGAACTCGGCCTGATCTCGGCCATGTTGATAGAGGGCACGGGTTCTCCGCGGTACGCCTATCAACTGTAACCCCTAACTCCGGCCCCGACGACCAGTCACAGGCCATATTTTTTTCACACCAACATGACTCTGTACAACGTGGCGAGGTGGAGCGTTTTCTCGGCTGGTATTCTGTATGGCGTTGTGCATAACCGCACTTTAAAACGTGAAGCCGCTGAGCACCGTGCCGACAAAGAGTTCCACAAGAAAGAGAAGCTTATCGCCGAGGCCAAGGCCGCGTGGGCGAAACAGCACCCGAAACCGGTCGGTGAGGGCCCCGTTACCGATTTGAACAGTCCTGATTTTGATCCCGTCAAGGTTATTGACTGGCAGATCAAGCAGCTCGACAAGGCGTAAACAGTACCATCCCGAACTTAAAACGGGCTTATATATTTATGTATGTATGTCCACGCGCCCAGCTGGGCTTGACTAGAATTTGTTTACTTGTGGCGTTTGTGGGTAGTAGCGGCCCCCTTGAAGTGGCCCCCTTGCCTCTCTCACCAGTGCTCACTACATGCCGTATGATATATGAGTGAAATGACAGAATTGAGGTCGCATCAAATTACCGTTGCGGCTTTCGTTGTTACGTCAAACGTTTCCATACAACTTCACCTTCACAGTATTGAATGAGAGCGTATTCACAACCTAAGTGTATAGTCATAGAAGTTCCTTAGGTGTTTTATGGGTGTCATAAGTGTGAATGTTGCAGCCTAAAGGAAAGTTTTTGTACATTAAGGCCTTACATGTGGAGTCCCCTCAGGACACGCTCCTGGTTGTCAACGGGTACTGTGCGTGGCCAGCTCGACTAAATGGCACCCAATCTAACATTATCGGTCTTCAACCATAACTTCGGTTCAACTATATACACTACTTTACCACCAACGTACGTAGGGCCTACTATGTACTACTTCGGTAAACTATATACTAGATGCCATCAATCTTTTGCCACTTCGGCCGCTCACGGAGATGCAGCAGCGCCTGGCCCGGCTTCAGTGTACGGGCACGGTAGAACACGCGTGTCGGTGGCAGCCCATACTTTTCCCTAACGGCCGGCGACGACAAGTCCCATTTAACTCGCCACAATGTCGCCCCCACCGGTTCCACATTATGCTGAGCAACAAACTCACGAATGTCGAACTTTTCCCTACTCAATTGGGCCGTGATCGGCTCAGACTGCCTTAACACCCACACACACACTCTTTGCGAACCGGCATTCTTTTCCGGGTGCGGGGGGACATACTTAACTGCTAAATCACCCTTCCCGAAATCACATTCCGGGTTCACGAGCGATGCCGGCACGTTTGTGGCCGCGAAATGTAAATAACTGGTGAACCCGTCATTTTCCAGATCTGGGATATCTGGGTTCACAATTAACACAGTATATTGAGCAGTTTCACCAGCAGCAACGCCGAAATCGCGAATGACGACGCGAGGGCGTCGCAAACACACGTTATTGGCCAGAAACTGCCCCGGCTCGATGGGCCGCATATGCGGGGTTTCAAATTGCACTTGAACGTCGGCCACCGGGTTTAAAGTAGGCAAAGTGTCTGGGATCACTGCGTGCTGTTCAAGCCTTTGCATGAGCCTCGGCATCGCTAGTTTTTGCCATTCTCGCTCAGCAAAAAGCTTGTAAACGGGCTCCGCGAGGTCGATCACTGAACTTTTCACGAGCTGGTTGAATTTGACTTCGGGATTATGCCGTTCAGCTTTGGCCAGCAGCTTCTCGCGCTCAAAAACTTCACAGTTTTCAGCAGCCGTGCGAAGTTTGGTGGATTCCGCAGCCAGGATTTTCTGGGCCTCGGTGAAGGCGGCATTTAGTCCTTCTGGAGAGCGGTAGCGCAGACGGGCCCATTTACTGCGTAAAGTGGGGGGACCGCTTGCTGGTACGCCGTTGAGCACAGCGTCGCGGATCCGAGCGTTGGCAATTTTCAGGCTCATGAAAATTTCACCCGTGCCCTGCCCACCCACTCACTTCATGCGATAGTTTCAGTTTATGTTAAATAACACGTAATGTGGATTGCGTATTGTGTATGTGTATGTAGTGCGTATTATATTGGGTGTGTACTGTGTATGTGTATTATGTAGGTGTTTGTGTATGTGTATAGCGGTGGGCCACTACGGTCAGAATCAAACCATGTTTGGGCGAGAGATATTCCTCACATTGTCCTCAGCTTGCACGTTTCGAGGCCAAAGCAGTTACCAGACATCGTTTTGGTTCGGCATGTTATATGTTGCGTACTATATACACTACTGCAACAACAGGATGGTGGAGTACACATTACATTGCGGGAAAGGCTCCCAAATTCTGGCCCACGTAGGTCCCGCTGGAGGACCTTAGGAAGCCGTCATGACAGTTGTCCTGAGGTTACGGAAGGCCGAAGTACGGAAAAGGCTATTTATGCAGGGTTCGGGTGACTGCATATTATACATTATGTAGGGTTCGGGTGACTGCATATTATACATTATGCAGGGTTCGGGTGACTGCATGATATTCACACTTATATAAAGCCTGTTTATGAATATTTCGTGGTATCTGTCACACCAATGGGAATCCCCATCCGTAGGCAACCCGTACGCACGTACAGGCATCATTACATTCACCACGAGTTCGATGGCTCCTTTGTTGCCTATGCAACTAATAAACTTGCCGTGGACATTGAGTGCGGCAGACATGCGTTCATGGATTACGACACGCATTCCCGCGAATTAATTCATCGGGAATGGCTCTCTGACGCAATGACTTCTGGGACGGAGCTCCCTATCAGCAAGTACGACGAAGCCTGCGTTTTGTACATAGAGGACCATTTATGTGTTTGCAAGTTCGGTTCCGGAGGTTACGGCGAAGAATACGTTGGAGATACGTTGCGCAGCTTGGCGATTCATGAAACCCACGTTTTGTTTGTGACGGAGGACAAACAACTCATGGCCATGTCGTACAAACCAGGGAGCGCACACTATTATAAAAGCAAGCCCATTGACACCTCTAGGCGTTTTACACGTGTAGCAGTGCAGCGTTCAAACGCGGTTCTAACCGTGGAGGAGCAGGACCGTTACTACTTAGTTGTAATTCCCATTAACGAATTGCTGGAGCGGGGCGTGCCGTCGCTATCGAACGCTGTCTTGCTTGAGGGAGAACCCCTAGGTTTGTTCACCACCACTGATGGCAACACAATTGCCGTCGTTCTAAAGACGGGCGTGACGTTTGTGTTTGATGCACAGAATCTGAGAGGTTCTGTGCACCGCATTCTTCCCATAAGTTTCCAGGAATGTCCTCATGCAGCTATTTCTGATACATTGCAGGAACTGTACCTGGCCAGTGACAACATACTACGCATTGTGAATTTGCGTAACTTCAGCGTACACGATTACTGCATACCTGATCGTTCACTGACTCCCGAACAGATGAGTTTGGACGAGGAATGCACGCTGGAACCGTTTAGGCCAGGAACGGAGCCACAGCTAGCTGAAGGTAGACGGGCAATAGCATTTGATTATGAGGGAGATTATGATTACAATCATATCGATGTGTATGACGACCGCTTATTTATCCCCAGTGATACCGGCGTGATCGAAATAATGCGCATTCCCGCAAGAGGTAAATTGTGAACAAGTACGTAAATGAATGCTGTAAAAGTAAACAATACTTAAATGCGATAAGCATGTAGATTACTGTCCACTCGTGTCATGCCAGTTGCCTTACTCACTTCGATCTCACTGGCAACAGGTACCAACAGATGGCAA
The DNA here is from genome assembly GCA_030572815.1 of Starmerella asiatica. Taxonomy (NCBI): domain Eukaryota; kingdom Fungi; phylum Ascomycota; class Dipodascomycetes; order Dipodascales; family Trichomonascaceae; genus Starmerella; species Starmerella asiatica. The sequence goes on along the minus strand of JAJMBI010000014.1, from coordinate 57,687 downwards.
TAGGTGCAAACAGATGTACCAACAGAAGCAAAAAGAAGCAACAGAGTTGTAACAACGATGTACCGATAAGCCGATGTAGACCTGTTGTAGCAAGTGCTGGTAGTGACAGTGCTAAAAATATGTAGTGATAGTACGGGGTTGGATGGTACCAACAGTGACAGATAAAGGTCGCGGTACAGCAGCGCTAGATGCGTGGTCAATAAATAACCGGCAAATGCAGGTGCCAGTAAAGTATCAAATATAGCTTGTTCCCAAGGCAGATTTCACTCGAGATTTATCAATGAATAAGTCTATAACGTTGAATAGCGGTCGCCTGCCACCAAAGACTGTTTCGGCACATATATTGCCCGCAGAAGCCACATAGGAAGAGTTAAACTGTATACTATAAGCGTAACGTAGAACTTTAACAATAAAGATACACCCACCACAGAAAACTTGCCCGTAAACAGTCTAATCGGCACGTTGTGATCGGGCGGTTTTAAACCACCAGAACCCTAACCCGTACAGTTCATCACTTAGATAGAGATGTACAATAACGCACCGTTCGCTAAACTGGCCCTCACAATTGAAATGGTGTAGGATGTGATATTATAGTGGGTGCTTGATCTGGGTGGGTGCGGTGTTAGTATTTAAATCTGGCGTTGGAAGCAAACGTGGTGGATCAAAGGACTTAACTGCCCACGGTTCCTACGAATGTTGGTAATTATTAGTATGTCTAAATTGGGTGTACAGCCGGCCGTAGTGGTACCGGGTTGTGGTAAATGATTGCCAAGCGGCAAATGGTGATCAACGGCCACGAGTTAATCTGTAAGTGATGGTGATTGTTACATAGTGCTATTGTTGGAGTATTACTGTAAAAGTATATATCCGGGTGAACCCAGGGTTAGGAGCATGGGCACCGACGAAGACTACGTCGAGCAAAGCGCTGATGAGATTTTCAGCGGTCCCACGCACGAGCTCGTGCCGTCGTCGTACTCATCGTTCCATAGACACCACTGGCCGCACCATGACGAAGACGAAGACTACGAAATCAGGGAACGCCGGGAACGCCGGGAATCGGCTTGGAGCCAGCACAATGCCGCCCACCGGCAGAGTTTCAGGTCGCACCGTTCAGGTTTCCGGGCCAGAACAAGCTCAGATGCCAGTGCCAGTGCGGTTTTTGACGACAGCGACGATGAATTAGCGCAATTTCACTTCTTCAGCCGGGACGAAATCAGCCAGGCTGATGGTGCCAGCACCGTACAGGGCGATGACGACAGCGTACATGAGAGTTTTGTGCCTGAATTAAGCGACAATGGCAGCAGTTTAGAGGAAACGCCGCAATTCTTTGCTGGCGAAGAGGAAACGCCGGTTTCGCCAAGTTACAGCAGCCACCGGTTACAGCAGAGATATTACATTGCTGAGGAGGATATGCGGATTTTCTGTGCCGGGTATTCACATGTGACTTGGCGGTTATGGCTGTGGAGGTTGTTGTGTGTTGCCACTGGCGGCATCCTGTTTGTTTTCGGCAGGTGGTTTAAACGCCAGCGACTGCAGCTGGTTGCTTGTGAACGTGCATTGGGTCAATGCGAGTTTTTGGTGGTGGAGAACCAGTGGGGGGAATTAGAACAAGTGAAAGTTCATGTTCAACCATACAACCATGCGTTGAGCACGATTTTCAACCTGCAAAGTCTCGACAAGTTCGAGCATGTCGATGAGGCACCGCGGGCCAGCTCATCATCGGCCAACAGTTACGTTGATACTGACCCGGATGTTCCGTTGTTGCGTACTTTCACTTATAGGTACATCCGGTTCCTTTATAACCCTGTGCATGACATGTTTTTCACGAATGCCGACTGGGTCAGCAGTACGTGGGCGTCGCTCGCCACGGCAAGTGTGGGGCTGGATGGCGATGTGCAGCAGCGCCGCGAGCAGGTGTTTGGCAAAAACACCTTGGACATTAAACAGCCTTCTATGGGGAAACTGTTGATGGATGAGGTGTTGCACCCATTCTATGTGTTCCAGGTGTTCAGCATTGTGCTGTGGTTACTGGACGAGTACGTCTACTATGCGGGGGCTATCCTGATTATTTCGGTGTTGAGTGTTGCCGAGGCTTTGACGGAAACGCGGCGCAGTTTTGCTCGATTGGCAAGTGTGGCTCATCATAACCAGGCGTGTGAGATCACTGTTTTGCGATCTGGTTACTGGCACCAGATTCCGATGGAAAATTTGGTGCCGGGAGACGTTTACGAGTTGAGCGATCCGAGTTTGGTGCATATACCTGTGGACAGCGTGCTGCTGGCGGGGGACTGTATTGTTAATGAGAGTATACTAACGGGCGAGAGTGTACCAGTAAGCAAATTAGCGGCTACGGATGCATCTTTACGGGCTTTAGTGGATTACGGGTTGGCAGCTAATCAAATAGAACGCAGTGTTTTGTACGCTGGAACGCGCGTCATCCGGGTGCGGAGGCCTGCACCTGTGGATGCTGCTCATGACGACTTTCAGCCGGCATTGGCACTTGCTGCACGCACGGGGTTTACAACAACAAAGGGTGCGCTCGTTAGGTCGATGATGTTCCCGAAACCCAGCGGGTTTAAGTTCTACAGAGACAGTTTTAGGTATATCGGGGTGATGGCCATCATTGCTATGTTCGGGTTCGGCTTCTCGGCCATCCAGTTTGTACGGTTGGGACTAGCACCGTCGCTGATTGTGTTGAGGGCGCTCGATATTATCACCGTCGTGGTCCCACCAGCGTTGCCGGCCACATTGACGATCGGCACGAACTTCAGTTTACAAAGATTACGGCAAAAGGAAGTTTTTTGCATCACACCCTCAAGGGTTAACGTTGGTGGGCGGATCAACTTGGTGGCGTTTGATAAAACCGGTACTTTAACTGAAGAGGGGCTCGATGTTTTGGGCGTGCACCTCGTGAAACCCAAATTGAATCATCTCAAGTTCGGTCCTTTGCTTAAATCCGCGAATGAGCTGATGGCCGAGCATGATGATGCCCTGCTCGACACTTTGGTGACATGCCACGAGCTGAAATGTGTAGATGGGCAGCTACTGGGTGATCCTTTAGATGTCAAGATGTTCGAGTTTACAGGTTGGGAACTTGACGACCACAGGCACCGGTTTTTACCCCCCGACGAGCCCCAAGCAGCTGAGCGCGAGCCATTACAGGTCTCCAAACAGTTCGAATTCAGCTCGCATTTACGAAGGATGAGCGTCATTGCGAATTCACCAAGATCGACGGGGATGCGAGTACTTGCGAAGGGCGCACCGGAGATTATGCGGAATATATGCGTAGCCTCGTCGTTACCGGCGAATTTCGATGGAGTGCTGCACGAGTATACGCACCGGGGGTACCGCGTCATTGCATGTGCGTGGAAATCGTTGGGCGATATCAGCGATTATGACCGGAACGAGTTAGAACAGGGCCTGACGTTTGCCGGTTTGATCATATTTGAAAATAAGCTGAAGCCCCAAAGCCGTGGTGTGATTGAACAACTTACGAGTGCTGGTTTACGGTCGGTGATGTGCACTGGTGACAACGTGTTGACCGCAGTGAGTGTGGCTCGCGAGTGTCTTATAGTGCCTCCGCGAACCCCGGTGTTTGCCGGGCATTTTGACGTGAACGGCAGCCTCCGGTGGGAGTGTGTGGACACCGCCAACGAACGTTTGGACCCGCGCACATTAAGACCGACTTCACCCCAAACCGGTAACAACTATGTGCTGGCCATTACCGGTGATGTGTTCTCGCACGTTGTGGAACAAGGCACGTTTGAGACTTTGGACAACATGCTTGTGCGCGGTGCGGTTTTCGCCCGCATGTCACCGGACGAAAAGCACGAACTCGTTTCCAAGCTGCAGCAGATCGGGTACACGGCATTGTTTTGTGGCGACGGCGCTAATGACTGTGGTGCCCTCAAAGCCGCGGACGTGGGCGTGTCCCTGAGTGAAGCCGAGGCCAGTGTTGCCGCCCCATTCACTTCGCGCAGATTCGACATTTCGTGCGTGCTTGATGTGTTGGCGGAGGGCCGGTGTGCGTTGGCCACAAGTTTTGGCTGCTTTAAGTACATGAGCATGTACTCAGCCATCCAGTTTGTCACGGTAACCATTCTGTACAGCCTCGGCACGAACATTGGTGATTTCCAGTTTCTGTGGATCGATTTGTTTCTAATTGTGCCGATTGCCGCGTTTATGGCATGGAGCGGGCCCGCACCGCAACTGGCACGCAAACGCCCCGGGGCTGAATTGGTGAGCCGCAAAGTGTTGGTACCCTTGCTGTCGTACATTTTGATTGTTGCCGCGTTCCAGTTTAGTGCGTGGGGTCTCATAAACCGCAAACAGCCCTGGTATGTCGCACCGGTTTCCGGGGACGAGGACAACATGCGGAGCTCGGACAACACCACCTTGTTCTTTTTGTCGTCATTCCAGTACATTTTCGCGGGGCTCATGTTCTGTGATGGCCCACCTTTCCGCATTCCCGTGCGGCAGAACCTGCCGTTCATCGCCACTGTTGTGATAACTTCAGCCGCGACAGTAGCGTTTATGCTAGTGAACCCGCACTCGGCAATTGGCAGACTTATGGATCTGACGTACGTGCCGTTCGGGTTCGACTTGAAGATTCTTGGGTTGGCGGCCACGAACCTGGCCGTGATGGAGCTTGCTAAACTGTACGTGTTCGCTCCGGTATGCCGCATCCTTAAACGGCCGAAGCCACAACCGCGGTACAAGGAGATAATAGCGGGGAGCATGTGGCACGTATAATTAGGTATCGGCATATTACTGGCAGGTACATCGCTGCATATAACTTAGCACACAGGTACATTGTAGCCGTTGTTAACATAATTAGCGTGCAACTGGTAGGTATAGAATTGACTTAAATTGGTACAGGTAGAACTAATGCGACTAGTACGTAAAAGCGGCACGGCGGTATCGAACCAATGTAACTAGTACGTAAAAGTGGCGGTATAGGAATAATGTAACTAGTACGTAAAAGGATGTCGACGGCACGGCAAACGAATGTAACGTATGTGACAAGTATGAATCTAATTGACGTAGCACTAGTCTACTGCGTGATATAGCGAAATAGCACCAGCATGGACGAGATGCAGCCATGACGGGGGCAGGCCGTGGGGCATGTTCTCGTGGCGCCCCATTGGATTCCCTGAGTGCCAACGCTTCTAAACAAAGTGGAAAGCATTTAATGTTTACTTAAGTATATAAATTGGCTATTTGGTGGTGCATCCCAGCTATGTGCATTGCAAGGCCCAACTGAAGCTCGGGCTGATTCTTTGCAATGTGACCGACAAGTGCTAATTTTTTTAGCTTGTTTTAAAGCCGCCGTTAATGCTCCCACGGCTTTCGCCAGCCTAAAAGCACGGGGCCGTCTTCACGCAAACGGTACATGATCCAGAACCACATAGTGGCACCAAGAATTTTCGGGACAAAACGTTGCGCCAAAGTGTGCCGCGGGAACGGCACGGGGCCTGCCTTCGCCGAGTAGTGGGGGCCGTGGCCGTGAGAACCCATTGGTGAAGTGTAATGCGAGCGGGCTGATTGGCGCGTGCCCTAATTAAACCCAGACCCAGCCCCGCTGGGGTGCAAGTAGTGTAAAGTAGGTATGAATAAAATAGTAGGAGAACATATTTCGAATGTAAAACGTATTAATGGGAGACGACACGTATGAGAGCATTACAGGCTGGCATGTATACGGATGAATTACGGGTGTTGGGCATCAAGCATTAAGTGAGCGTTAAGTGAGTAGTATGAGCATTAAGTATGAGCAATGCGGGTCATTACGGATGTGCATTTGAGTATTAAGTGAGCGTTAAGTGTGTAGTATCAGCATTAAGTATGAGCATTACAGGTCATACGAATGTGCATTCAATATATGTATTAAGCGAGCCTAAGTCATTGAGTATGTATGCATGAGAAATGTGGCGCCACAGCTTGAAGAACGGTGGCCGGCAGCTCTAAACAGCCCCGCATGTACTCCTTAGACGTATGCACAAGCTCATGGTACAAAATGAGTGGCCCGCTGTCGTGGAACAGCACTGAGGATGGGTGAACATACACGTATTCCCGTAAATTCATAACAAAGTAGTCCCGGCGGTTGTAACTGAGCCGCGCCGTGTGCAAAAAATACCCGGCAGCAATTGATACCACGACTTTATCAACGTCAGCGGTTTGTGGTGGTAAGTAAACATAGTTTATGCGGCGTAATGTACGCTCCACAAGACGTTCTAACTGATTAGCGACCCTGGCAGCGCGGCGTAAAGCCCGGAGCTGCACGCCATGAACACGGCACCACTGCCGCGTGCGTCCGACTTGATCCCAGGCCGTGTAAAGCCTCAACAGCATCAAATGGTCCCCCCAACATGCATCTTTATCCGTGCGCAACGGTAGTAACCGATCCTTTTCGCCACGCTTCCTAACAAATAGGCCGCTAAGCTCCCCGAGCATCGCGGCAACTACACACATGTCATGGGCACACCCGAGAGAGTTTGCCACCACTAAACTTTTCGCTAGCTTTGGATCCAAGGGGAACTCGGCCAACACGCGGCCCAGTTTCGTGAGTTTCGCTTCAGAAGTAACGGCACCTAGTGCATACAGCGTTTGCAATGCCGTGATCACGGCCAACGGTTGCGGAGGCGTGAGCCATTGGAAATGCAGTATGCTCCCTACACCAATACTCAGCAACAGTAGACTGACTGATGCTAAATTCGATCTCAGCAGTTCCGGCACGCTTTCCGATGCAAACTGAGCATATTCATCGCGCGTGTACAGCCGGAAACATATTCCCGGAGCCGTGCGACCCGCCCGGCCTGCACGCTGGGCCGCACTCGCCTGCGAGCACCGCACCAACGTTAATGAATCAACTGCAGCGCGCACATCGTGCGAGAACTGCTTTTCCCAGCCTGAATCGACTACATATTTAACCCCATCAATCGTCAGCGAAGTCTCGGCAATGTTGGTTGCCAAAACACACTTCCGAGCGTTGGCCGGGCGTTTAGCGAACATGCGCGCCTGCTCTTCTTCGGGTAAATTCGCATATGCGCAGCTCACTACAAGCGGCGCGCCTTTAAAATTAACTAATTGTTTGTAGATCTGCTCGCGGCACAGTTCAATGTCGTCTGCTCCCGGTAGAAACACGAGAATGTCGCCTTCTAACGGCATACTAGCATGAATATGTAACACAGTAGCCACCACTGCCAAAACTAACCGATCAATGGCCACCGAACAATTGGCAAACCGAGTTTGCACCGGGTGCGTGCGGCCCGGAACGTCAAGCACCTTCGCACTGAAGAAATCAATAAACGGCTGCGTAGTGAGCGTCGCCGAGGCGATAATTAGACGAAACGACGGCCGTTGTTGGCATATTTCCCGCAACAAACCGAGCAGAACGTCTGTGGCGGTGCTGCGCTCGTGCGCCTCGTCGAGCATGACCGCGGCGTAGCCCCGTAACTTGGTTGCCAGTACTTCGCGCACAAGCATGCCATCGGTAACGAACTTCACGCAAGTTTGAGCGCTTGTGCGTTCATCGAATCGCACAGCGTAGCCGATTTCATTGCCCAATATGCTGTTGGTTTCGTGTGCGACGCGCTGCGCCAACGCGAGCGCCGCCAAACGCCGGGGCTGCGTCACGGCCAAGCGGGCGGTGGGCGTCGCCCAGCCGGCCTCGAGCAAGTATTTCGGGATCTGCGTCGACTTGCCGCTACCGGTTGCACCACGCACAACTATGACCTGGTGCCGTGTTAGCATTTGCAGCAATTCCGCGCGGCATGCCGCCACGGGCAGGTTTTCACTGGCGTCATCGGCGCACCAGTCGGCGCGCGCATCGGCGCGCGCATCAGCGCCGGCGTCATCTTTCTCTCGTGCTGGGAGTTCTCCGGGCTCGAACTCGATGCCGGCCGCCCGCAGCTGTGTTTCCTCCCAGCTCATACCCACACGATTAAAAGTCCAATTCGTTACAGCACGAGTACTCCGACAGGAATAAAACAGGCTAAATATACCATAACTAAATAATCAAGCGTGCCAATCAAGCAACACCCGCTGAACTTAAGCATATCAATAAGCGGAGGAAAAGAAATCAACAGGGATTGCCTTAGTAGCGGCGAGTGAAGCGGCAAAAGCTCAGCCTAGGCCTTAAAACTACGTCTATAGCCCTTAGATGTGACTTGCAACCACTGAATAGCAGCGGGTACTGAATAGCAGCCACAGCAACCACTGAATAGATGCGGGTACTGAATAGCAGCGGGAACTGAATAGCAGCGGGTACTGAATAGATACAGGTACTGGTTAACGTATGCACAACACATATAGTGGCCATGACTGGCAGTCAATTAAAGCTCAGGCACTAGTAAAGCGCTCGTGGCAACACGAATTGCAAAAGAACGGTCTCTGAAACCGCAGAGCACAGTGGTGTGGTGTGGTGTATTCTATCTATTTATATCTGGTGTTTAGAGGCTGTGATTATGCTGTGATCTATTATGCGGTTATTTTGGTGTTGTTGCAGCATCACAGCGGCCTGCAAATGCTACTAGGCATCATTGTGGCACTGTATTGCGGTGGCGTGGTGGCGTGGTGGTAATGTTGTTGTTAGGGCAGTGTTTACTGCTTTGGTGTGAGGAAACCGGATAAAAAGTATATAAAAAAATAAAAATACGAAACAACCGGAAAACCTCACCGGCTTGGCGGCGGGGCAAATGCCACGGGCGACGCATACATCGGGAACATCGGCACTGGCACTGGTCCAAACGGCATGCCCGGCATGTGTGTGGGCAAATGCGACATGTGAGGGGGCACCATCCCCGGCGCGAAGGCGTGCGTGACGCCCGGCATTGTTTGCGGAGGAGGAACGACCATTCCCGGTGGGATGTGGGCCCCAAAAGCGAGCCAGTTCGCGTGAGCGAGGGCTTCTTGGGGGGTCATCACGTGGTTACCCTGTCCCTGTCCCTGGCCCTGTCCCTGTCCCTGACTAGCATGCACCGGCGGGGCCAAACTCACATTGCCAGCAGATGCCGCTTCGTTTACTGTCAAATTCGCAGCTGAATTCGCCAACTGAGTGGGAGTGACCAATTGAGTGACCAATTGAGTTGCTGGCTGGGCCGGTGTGGGGTTAGCTGGTAAGGGAGAGAACGAAGCAAGCAATGGCTGAGTTCCCTTTGACGGCGACCGTTTAACAAACGGTGGAGGCGGTAAAGAGCTTGCCGTGGGCGACAAATGGAAAGAACTGCCGCTGAAGTGCCCGCTCGGGCTGGGTTCTTGTTTGGGACGCACACGCGACGAGCGTTTCGCGGCTGCCCGGCGTTCATTAGGTGTTTCCATTTGCTTGTCAAGAAGAACAGACTTCTCGGGGCTTAAACCCTTATCGGTGGATGGTTTATTGGATGGCTTAGTGGATGGCTTCGAATTGGTGGATACCAATTTGTCGGCATTTCTGGCCTTGCTATCATTGCTGTTCGTGGGTAAAGCCTTTGTTTCCGTGTTTTCCGAGTTGCCTGCCCTGTTTGCGGGCCTGTTCGACGCTGAGTGCTTGTCCACCGCTTTCTTGTCGTTTTCCGCGCGGTTTTCCCGGCGGTAAGCGCGGGATTCGTTGCGGTCAGCGTTGTTGGCTGTGCGGTTGTCGCGCTGGCGTCGCAAGGGCGCGGGATTCGGCGTTTGCTGGCTGTTTGTACGGTTGTTGCGGCTGCGCCGCGAATCGGGTTTCAAGGAGCTATCTGAAGTCAAGGTCATTAATCTGGCTTAAACAACGATGGAGGTGCGAATATGAGCTCATGTATTGGGTGCTAATTGCGTACTTGTGGGGATAAAACCAGGTGTGCTGAGGGCTCTGGTGGCGGAGGGGGGGGAGGGGGAGGGTTATATATTAAGATATACGGTGTGCTGGGCATCATCTCCCAAAGGGTAGGGCAACCCGACACAGCGTCGGCGCCGACATCCGGGGACGTTCAGTTGCTAAACTGGCACAAAGTAGTGGTTTCAAAACCCCCATTAAGCAAGGCGGGCGTGGTTTCAGTTCTTTTTTCTAACGTACGTACGATATTTAGCGATTTATCCTAATTAATAAATTGCTCGTCGGCATTAACCCTATTTTAATGGTCCTGCACAATGGCAAATGGGACCGAAGGGCGAAGACAAGGTATCTTAAGAAGCACGGGCTTACTGCTGCCGATGTAGATAAACATAAACGAACCGAGACTAACGAGGAAAGACCTGCTCCACCTGCTCCACCTGCTCCGGCCGTTGAAGGTGCTCCAGTTGCTCCACCTGCTCCGGCCGTTGAAGGTGCTGCGGCTGCTAAATCAGAAGGAGAAGGAGACAGCGGAGTCGGTGTGGAGCTCGAATTGCCCGATTTCGAAGAGGATGCCGAATTGGATGGGCTTGTTCGTGCACATATAGCCAGCCAGCGCGCTGTGTACAAGCCTGCCCAGCCGGAAGCCGTTGCCGACAGCGAATTGTTCCGTCGGGCAGCTGCCGGCGCTGAACGGTCACGGTTAAACACCGCCGTGCGTAAACTCGCGCGGAAAGCAGCCCAACCCGTGTCCGTGGAAAGTGATGATGAGTTCGAGAACTTTATGGACGAATTGGACGATGTGGACACCCCAGAGCCACAAAAAACGGTTCCAGCAACTCAGGGAGGCATTGCTGTGGAGCCAGAACAGCAGCAACTTCTAGATAAATTATTGAATACATAGCAGCTACACACATGTACAGCCGTCTCGTGGGGCAAGGGCCCGAACCCTAGTCATGCCAGCGGTGACTGCCAGCGGTGCCAGCGGTGACTGCATTTAAACAAAGCAATGAATGCTGTGTTGGCAGTGTGGGCAGAAATGCAGAGCCACGCATCCACCTGTGAACATCTACGGGAGATCGTTGAACCTCGAAGGACTCAGCTGGCCAAGCTTTGGACGGAAACGCTTTATGATTATGGCCTCGTACTGAACTCGTAAAAATATGACGAATTAATGAATACGTAAAATAATAACGAAAGAATGACTACAAAACGTGGGCTAATAGGCCGCTGGTATGGCCGTTGGTATGGCCTTGGGGACATTCCGTGGGCAAACAAACAAAATACGTAGAAAACATTGGCTGTAGTCGTTGGTAATTGCTTGGGAGTACCATTGCAAGATAAACAAACCGACTACACATGCCCCAGAGGTGTAAGGAAGCTTCAAAACAAGTTACTGAATATGTAAAATAAAATATGTGCCCCCATGGGTGGCGGCGTCTAAAAGATCCAATGGTTGCTGGGTAAACCAGCAAAAAAAAAAGTCTAAAAGTCGAGCTCGGAAGCAAGTTTCTTCTTGTAAGTAAGAATCGAGCCATCCCACCGCGTCGCACGCTTGTTCTCAATAACGTAAATGTCCTTAGCGATGTTATCGAGCAAACGGAAGTCGTGGGAAACCACGACAACACCTCCACTGAACGCATTGATCGCCTCGGCCAGCGAATCAATCGTGGGAATGTCCAAACCGTTGGTGGGCTCATCCAACAAAATCATGTTCGGTGCTTCCAATGCCAGCAAAGCGAACACCACGCGCGACCGTTGACCCTCGGAAAGGGTTCCCATCAAAGCAGTTTGGCCCTCACCGGTCAAACCATACCGGCCGAGCTGCCCACGCCAGTACTGCCAGTCCTGCGACACCGAGTAGAACTTATCGCGAACAAACTCGAGGGCGCTCTTCGTCAGGTCCAATTGGTCGGCAGAGTGCTGCGAATACACGCCGATCTTTAAATGCGTGTGCCTCGAGATCACACCACCGGTGGGGACCAACTGACCGGTCATTAGCTTTAGCAGCGTCGACTTGCCAATACCATTGGGCCCCACCAACGCAATGCGGGAATCCATATCCACGCCGAAATCCAGCGAATCATACAAATTGTCTTCAGGTTTGCCCGAGTACGAGAAGGCAACCTCATCAAACGACAGCACCGGTGGAGGCAATTTGTCCACGATCGGGAACCTAAAGCTGAACACCTTTTCCTGGGCCACAGGCTCAATCAGCCCATCAGCCTCCATCTTGTCCAGGATCTTTTGGCGAGATTTCGCCTGACGAACAAGGTTCGCATAGGTACCAGCGCTAGCAATGAACTTTTTGTGGTGGGCAATTTCGTCCTGCTGCTTCTTGTACTGCTTCATCTGGTTTGTTTCCAACTCGTGGCGCGTCTTGACGTAGGTGTCGTAGTTACCGCCGAAGCTCATCAGCTTCTTCATACGCATATCGAGCATCTGCGTGCAGACGCCGTTCAAGAAATCTTGGGAATGCGACACCAATACCAACGTACGGTCCCACCGTTTAAGGTACTCTTCCAGCCACACACAGGCCGCCAAATCCAAATGGGCTGTAGGGTCATCGAGCAACAACAAGGTGGGCTTCACAAACAACGCCTTGGCAAGTGCAACGCGCATCTTCCAGCCACCGCTCATATCCTTCGTCTTCTTGTGGATCGTTTTGGAATCGAATCCAAGACCAGTAAGGATCTGGGCCGCCCTGACTTCAAAGGTGCTCGCATCCATCGCATCAATTTGTTCATGCAAATGCTCCAACACCTCACTCTCGGGTCCCTCCGTTTCCAAAATTTGTTCTAATTGGTGTTCCAATTCCTCTAATTTCTTGTTGGCTTCACTAACGACCCACTCGAGGGCCGATTTTTCACTCGGCTCAGCAGGCTCGTTCAAAAGGTAAATATCAATTGCCTTGGGAATCGGGTACTCGTACGCAGCCAATGCCCTAAGGAACGTGGACTTGCCACAGCCATTTTCACCCAAGAATCCGTACCGATGGCCGTAATTGAGCTCGAGCGTCGAGTCCTGCAGCAGTAATTTGCCATGGAACACCAAAGAAACCTGCTCCAGCTTGATGTCACGGGAAGAGGGCATGCTTGCCAGTACACCGGTGGTAACGCGGTCAGAAATACCGTGCTTGTCTTGCTGCAATTTGAGTTGCTGCATTAATTCCGCGGCCTTTTGGGCCTTCACCGCATCCTCAGTATGCACTTCTTCGCCGGCCTCAATCTTTTTGGCTTTCAACTTCTCGGCCCGTTTGGCTTCACGCTTGGCTTTCGATGCACTGACCATTGAGTGTCTAATTTAAGTCTACGTGGGTGGTAGCTATTTCAAAAATCTTTATTAATATTTTTTTTCACCAAGGCATGAAAATCTTAGTCAGGTATCACCTTACGCCTAGGTGTCGCGGTGCGTCAGCCATGCGCTAGTAAGTGGGTGTTTATGGCTGGGACATCAACTACACGTGTTTAATGGCTGTGTATAGTGAGCTGGTTGGTTCGGGGGATTGCTGTCCGTGAGTACTTAATGGCTAAGTATTTAAAAGACGCTTAATTAATATAAAGGGTATTTGGGAGCGTGAATCGTTAGTTCGTATGCTACTAGTTCGTTACTAGTTGTTTGTTAGTTGATTGTTAGTTGGTTCGTGTTCGTTCTTAGTTGGTTACTCCTTGATTGGAAACACACTCGATGTGCTCTTCGTCGATAAAGTACGCTTTGGTGCCATGTCTCCAAAGAACGTGATCACCGTGTCGCCCTTCTTTACTTTCTGAGACAATCTCCGGTGAATTGAGCCGCTTCCCCTCACCACTTCACCTTCCTCATTGGGTACCTGGTTCGCCTCAGCGATCAGATCCTCAAAATCGGGCTCTTCCAAATGGGCTAAGTCCTCACAATCCGTGTCGTACTCGCTCAAACTGTGGTAGACATTGACGGAGTCACCGGAAAATTGGCTGGATATCGAATTGATGCGCGTAGGTGTTTGTGGCTTGTAATAGCGGAACGACGGAAGACGGTCAAATGAGAATTCACTGCTAACATCATCCTCATCGTTGAGCCTGGGCTGGAATGCAGGACCTAGTTGCTTCGGATGTGCATTTTCCAAACTGTACTCGCTGGAACAGCTGCTGGGAACACTAGTTAAATCAGGAACTCGCTCGGTGGGAGATAATGACTGGTCAGGACTATTGATTTTCGGTCCGATATGTAAAGGCTCAATGCTGGAATCGGGACTCGGAGTGTTCAATTCCAGCGAAAGCTGGGCCAAACTTTTGGAGGGTGTTGTTTCATCGGTCAATTCGTCGGGGAAATCGAAATCGTTGGGGATCCGATAAACTCGCGATTGCGGCGATGCTGGCGGCAATGACCGACGCTGAGGCGAGACGTTGGCCGATATGACATGGAATTCCGATTTAAGCGGTTTCCCTTTAAATTTAGTGCAGATTTGCTGCCAGGATCTGCGGGTGATCTGGCTAATAGGGCTGCGGGGCTTCCGCTCGGGCGAGTCCGGGGGGGTCTGCGTGGGGTTGAGTTGCATTGACGAATTCAAATAAAACTTTCCCAGTTTAGAAAAGCGTAAACACTTTGTATTGTACGGAACGGAACGAAAATAAAGCTGTAAATGAGAAGTTTGTCGCTGCCCACAATCCACAACCCTGAACCAGATCCAGATAGCTAAATGGGTTGCATAGCTAAAAATAGCTGCAGATCCTTCTCATTAATTGAGTCCAACCCTAGTTCCTATTAGGGTAAGGTGAGCGTGGCGTGCGTCGTAAGCGCAGCTGTCAGCTATTCAGCAGCGTTGAGCAAGCAAACCGCTACCCAGTGTGCCCTTTAACCGGTGGGGAGCGGTGCGCAAACCACTACTTGGGCGCCCTGATCGCGTTTCATACTTTAATAATATCGCCACTATCATTGCATAAATAAAATCAATGAGTGTATGTATTATAAATAGGAAAAAAAACATTATTGGCGCCACAATACGCCGTAATGCCGGATGCTAAAAATATACCACGCCTCAGAAATCAAGTCTCTCTAGCTGCTTGAGCAATGCCGCACCCCCTGCCGGCGCCGAGGCAATTTCCAGCTTGGCACGGCCCTCATTCAACCCATTGAGCAGTGTGCAGGCCTTACACACGGCATTGGATGAAATGTACCCGCATTGGGTGCACGCCCTCGGTTCCGGTTGCCGTGCCCGCGCCCGCTGAGTCAGCACAAACGACTCTCCCGAGTGAATAATATCAACAATGGCACTGGGCCTTACTGCCTCCAAGTTTTTAATGAGCGCCCTTGCCGTTCCTCTAAACGCCTCGGGAGAGTACGTACATTCTGTAGAGAAGTAGTCCAGATTTTTGTAATGCGCATACAAAACAATCTCCTTTTCATAGCAGTATTTCAATGGCTTTGATCGTTTCACGCTGCCATTGAGCCCATCACCAGTAACAATATCACAACACCTGGCGAGCCGTTGCAGATCGCCGCGCATCATATTCATTAACACTGTTTCGGCAACGTCATCGGCATTGTGACCAGTAACCACATGATTTACCCCCAATGATACGCATCCTCTATCTAATGCCTGGCGTCTAAACACTCCACAGTAAGTACAATTGTTTTTCTTGCCAATTTGATCAACAATGTCATCCATTGTCCAGCCGTACAGGTCTGCATAGCTAACAATTTTCAGGGGCATGCCGTACTGCTGTTGATTGCGTTTGACCGTTTCCAAGGAATCATCGCGGTAACCGCGAATGCCTTCATCAATGCTCAACAGGACGAATTGCACCCCATAATTGTATTTCTCATTCAAAGTTTTTAAAACTGAGGCAAGTACAGTCGAATCTTTGCCACCACTGGCACCAATACCCACGATTTCGCCCTTATGGAAAAGGTGATTAGAAACAATTGTTTCGTGCACTTCGCTTTCAAAAAGATTAAAAAAGCATTGTTTGCATACTTTCATGCCGTTCCTGGGCCGTTTAAGGCTCGCATTGGCGGCCTGGCAGTTCTCACATGCGGGCATGAAAAGTTTGAACCCTAGCCCAATGAGCACGTGAAGCACACAGTGCAGTTGAGCACACAGTGCAGTTGAGCACACAGTGCAGTTGAGCACACAGTGCAGTTGAGCACACAGTGCAGTTGAGCACACAGTGCAGTTGAGCACACAGTGCAGTTGAGCACACAGTGCAGTGAAGCACACAGTGCAGTGAAGCACCACACTGATCCGGAACGGGGGAATTACGGGGTATATTATATATTAGAGGTTCAAATCAAACCATTGCGTATACCTCTTGGGTGCATTCGCAAGCCTAAAAACAAGTTTTTCAGTTTCACCAGGAACAAGAATAGGACCATCGGAGGGATAGAATGTGTCAATAATGGCAATAATAATCCAAAGAATAAACCAGCGGTTCATTGCCAGGCGATACAGCGTTGCCCATAATCGCTTGTTTGCAGTCGTATGGGGCTCAGGTTCGCCTACATTGTCAACATTCGAAGTGTTGCGGGCACTGTTAGGCTGAGGTTTCGGCGCAATTTGGTCACGAATAAGCTGGAATGCCGCGTAGCAGGCGTAGCACTTGAGCGCGAAGTTGTTAATGAAGCATAGGAATGCCCAGACGACTTTAAAGAGTGCAATCGCGAGTAAAAGAAAAACGCCAACGATTTCGGTGAACATTTCTGGGTGCAATGTGTGTTGGGAAGTTCCAGAGTGACGAACATTGAGCTTTTAAAGCATTTTCTTCGGAATATAGTGCGTGCGATCTTTAAAGCGATCTTTGGCGATCTTTAAAAAAAAGGCCCTTACCCTTATCGCTCGCTTGAACCCCCCCCCCCTCATTCTATTTAAGTCAGCCTTGTCGTGCGTTCATGCTATTATTACTCGTTAATTTATTTCTACGTAGTAGTTAACATGAGATGTAATTTAGTCTGAGCGGCTTGGAATCGATGTTTCCCCAGCTCACCTCACCGGGGCACGTGCTTCCGAGGTGTAGGTGCCTTCTGAGGTGTAGGTGCCTTGGTGGGTCAGGTTTAGGCCACTTCTGAAAAATTCTCCCCACCTCAATGTCGAAATTCTTCCAGGTTCCCGGGGAAGACGGAAGCTCTGACCTCAGCTCTAGTGAGGAAGAGGATCTTTACGCGAGCAGCTCCGAGGAGTTGAGCTCTAGTGAGGCTAGCGAGTCCCCCAGCGAGTCTGAAAGCGAGAGCGACGAAGATGAAGATTCCGATCAGCCCCGCGGGCCGTACATGCGGAACCAGTTCCTTAAAGGTCAAGGCGACAGTGATAGCGACAGTGATGACGAGAAAATCGTCGTGAAAAGCGCGAAAGCCAAAGCTTTGGACGAGATTTCCACCGAATCCAGCCTGCTCGAACAGCATGTTGCCAAAGAGGACTGGCTGGCTGGCCTTGGTGCGTTCGATAAACTCGTGAAAGCTGCGGATCGCGCCCACAAACTATACGAAATCGTGCCGGCAGTTTACACTTCTGCTTTAGCCAATTTGGAAGCAGCGTTGAGCAGCACCGGCGGGAAAAAGCTGAGTCCGAGCCAATCAAAGGCGCAGAACACGTTGCGTCAGCGTTTAAAGAGGACGCAACGTGAAGTTGCGTCGCAAACAGCTGTTTTAGAAGCGGCTGAGGCTGCGCGTACTGCGAGGGTGCAACCCGTGCAACCCGCGGAGGAAACTGTCGAGCTAAGCTCAAAAACGGTTTTCCAAACTCTGCAGAGCGTTATGGAAACCCGGGGCCGGAAAAACACCGATCGCGCTGAACAGGCTGCGCTTTTAGAACGGCAATTAGCCCTGGCGGAAACCGTTTACCAAAAGATCAGTTTGCTGCTCATTTTGATTCCATTGAGGTTCGATTTGAGTGCAGCGGCAGTGGCAGCAAGCACGGCGTTAATGCATGCTGATTTCACGCAATGGGAACAAACTCTGGCGAATTTGGTGCAATTGTTTGAAGTTTTAGAGTCGCAATCGGAGTATTTGGTGCATGAATCAGCAGTGGAACCTGAGGATCTGGCTAAAGGTCCCGATATGGGCCCCAACAATCACCGCGTTGTGCTGGGAAGCTTGCCGTTGCTGGTGGAACGGCTGGATGACGAGCATGCGCGTGTGCTGGCCACTTACGATCCGCACACCACGGAGTATTTAGAGCGTTTACGAGATGAGACGCGGCTATCTGCGCTTATTTTACGGGCACAATGCCACCAGGAAGCAACTTTGGCTGCTTTAAACATCGAATTGGTGGATTCCGAGTCGTACTGCCGGTTACTGAGTAGGCGGATCGACCATATCTACTACAAGCCAGCATTGGCAGTGACGGAATCGAGTGCGTGGGCGTTGGTGCCGGCAAAATTGGATGCCAAAGTTGGTGGCAGGCCGTCAAGTACGCAGCCAGCACCAATCGAGCTGATCAGCGAGCTGTGCACAGTGCTGTACAGGCAACCGAACTCACAATTAAGGGCTAGGGCGATGCTCAGCCTTATTTACCAGTACGCGCTCGCGGATGACTACTACAAGGCCCGCGACCTGCTGCTGATGTCGCATTTACAGTCGCAGATTCATGCCGCTGAGCCGGCGACGCAGGTGTTGTTTAACCGCGCGCTAGTGCAGGTAGGGTTATGTGCGTTTAGGGCAGGGTTAATCCCGGATGCTTTACAAAGTTTACAAGAGATTTGCTCGTCTTCGAGATTGAAGGAATTGTTAGGTCAGGGCCAGTCGCGGCAGGATTTCACCAGTACTGGCGGAACTGCATTAGCGGCAGCCGTCACGAATGCTCCCGAATTACTTCCTTACCACATGCACATCAATTTGGAACTCGTGGAATGCGTTTATTTAACAGCTTCGATGCTCGTGGAAGTTCCGTACTTGGCAAACATCGCAAACTCGCGAGCGGCCCAGCTCGATTTGAAACGCAGGGCTCAGAACCGGCCGTTCCGTCGATTGTTGGAGGCCCACGACCGCCAGGTGTTCTCGGGGCCCTCAGAAACTACGAGGGACTACGTCATCCAGGCCGCGAAGCGTCTGCAAACGGGTGATTGGAAGAGTTCGCTGGAGTTGCTGAGCAACATCAAGGTCTGGAACCTGCTGAGCCCTGCCACGGATGCGAAACAACGGGCATTGACGATGTTAGAGCACAAGTTGAAGGTCGAGGGGTTGCGGACGTACCTGCTTACTTACGGCAGCCAGGCGTACCACTCGGTTTCGATCCAGTTTTTGCAACAGGAATTTGGGTTGTCGGATTCTGTAACGCGGCAAGTCGTTGTGAAGATGATTGCGGGTGACGAGCTGGCAGCTTTGTTGGATGCCAGTTCGAACTACTTGGTGTTCAAGCCGGATGCCAGTGTTTCTAGATTGCAGACGCTGGCATTAGCGTTGGTTGACAAGGCGGGGCAGCTTGCCGAACGTAATGAGAGGCTGGCTGCTGATGGTCATATTCCGGACCAGGCAAAGAGACCAATGCGGGCGCGTTAATGTAATGTGTATGTAGTGTATATCGTGAAGTACGGAGTATGTCATGAACGTCATGGGAAGCATATCATGAATAGTATGAAATGAACGGATGTCGTGGAGTGTGTATATGCATGGAGTACGCGGAGTTACTGCGTTGGCGCGGCATTATTTCGATCACGCCGAAATCATTATAGATAAATAAGTGGTCGTCCCACCCATCAGCATGCCCCACCTCTATTACTGGTTGCTCAGTTCGGGCTCAAAGGGTAGCAGCATGCATTCCCCGTTCATGTCTGTCTGTTCGGGAGTCGGTGCTTTATTGAGAACAGGCTTTTTTTTCCCACTTGAAATAAACGCCTAGAGGTGGCAATGCACCTTAAATCATGACGGTCACAGTCCTGGCTTTATGCCAGTTCGAACATCGTACAGTGTACCTAACCCTGCATAATTAAAATTAGTTTGTGTGAATGCAATGCTAAGCGTACAGAGTATGCCATGAATAGATGTCGTGTGCATAATATGGAGTATATGGCAGAAATATGTGGCATTAGTGTGGGAGCAATCTTAGAGTATGAATGAACGGATGTCGTGAAGTGCACATGGAGCGTACGGCGTAATTATGTGGCATTAACTTGTGTGGGAGCAAGCAACTCGGCCGCTGCGGCCGTTAAGACCCACCGTTTCTCAGCACGTTTCTTCCCCACGCGTTCTAAACATTTTTCGAACACGCTGCGCATTTCTTTCTCGGTGGCAGCCGGAAATTGCTGTTTAAGCAGCTCCACAATCAACGTTTTGGTGGCCGTGGAGTTTGTGTGCGCTAAAATCGCCGCCTGCAGCGCGCGTGTGTCGAGTTTCGTGGTCAAAGATGCAAATACTGATTCAAGGCTGTCATTAGACGCTGGTTCGGGAGGGCGATCCTCAATTGTTTCGGGCACTGCATACGGATCGATGTACTCGAGCCCCTGGAGCAGCTCCATGTTAAAGGCCTCTAACTCCGGAGCATCCCCCCACACGAGTACTGGAGTTAGGGGCCCCACAACCCGGGGTCGTTTCACATTCGAATCGTCATCATCGCTCGTGAAAAACTCCTTGAGGTCATCGGCATCCTCTGAACTATCATCACTGTCACTTCCATCATCATCCCGCAGATCTTCGCCTTCTTCGGGATCCCATTCGGCCTCACTGTCGTATTCATAGGCCAAATTGGGATCCAAATCGGTTCGGAACGGGTTAATTGCCAGTAACCGCCTGTGCTCCGCGGGGATGTCCTTCGTGGAGCCGACAAATGGTGGGCGGAACTCCGCGTTAATGGCGGCTCGTGGATCCTCGATATGGTGGTGATTGAGATGACTGAATTGAAGCCGGCGTATTCTTAACCGTTTAAGCAGCTGTGAGACCTCATTGGATGCATGGGCCGTGGCCAGCAAACGACCGAACTCCTGGCTCGTGAGTTTTGGAGTCACAGTGGAGCCGGAGCCGGAGCCGGAACCGAAACAGGAGCCGGAGCCAGTGCCGGTGCTGGTGCTGGAGCCGGAGCGGAACTGCTCCAGCCATTTACGCGAGTCCATATTATATTCATCTGCATTGCGGGGTACATAGCTGCACAGCGGGAACAATTGGCCATCTAATTTGGTTTGGAATGGTAAGAAATCGCGCGCGTAATCGGATTGGTCGTCAATGGCTGCTGGCGCGGGAGGCACGTTCGTTTGAGCGTCGGATTTCTTGAAAAACATATTTATAGGCGGCTGCTGACGGATTTTTTCTTTTTCTTTGCGTTCTTTTTCTTTTTCTTTCTCTCGCTCCTTCCGCTCGCGCTCCAGCTCTTTCTCTCGCTCCTTCCGCTCGCGCTCCAGCTCCTTCTCACGTTCTTTCCGCTCGCGCTCCGCGGCCTTTTCCCGTTCTTTGCGCTCGCGTTCCGCGGCTTTTTCCTGTTCTTTGCGCTGTTTTTCAGCCAATCGTTCAGCTTCTTTGCGTTCTTTTTCAAGTTTACGCTCCAGCTCCTTCCGCTCCTTCTCGGCCTTGCGCTCCAGCTCCTTCCGTTCCCGCTCGGCCTTCCGCTCCAGCTCCTTAAGGGCGCGCTCCGTTGGTTTTGGTGGAGCACTCTCCGGCGGAGTTGCGGCATCTGTTCTCAATCTTTTCGCTGGAGAACTCAACACAGGATCATCTGACATCATTTCAAACGTATATGGCTCTTTTTTAGGGGTCGGAATTGACATCGCTCCGGAGTTCGTGAGTAACGCGTTCGTGGATATATTACGACGCGTACTCCCTTACCCTTTGGAACCCGTACCCTACGAAATCCCAACCAACCACCCCCACAGTTGAGCTGCCAATGCCAGTGCCACTTTCAATACACACCTTGTAATGTTAAAAAAAATATGCAAATCTATAAATTAGAGTAAGTTCTTGGTCTCCTCTAAACAGTTTAGACAGTATAATCGGATCTGGTCGCGAACAACTTCGCCCAGCATTCTGACTGATGGACGGGCCCTCGCACACATGCGAGATTCGCTGAGCAGCCACTCCTTAAACATGTGGTGCAGTTCCTCGCGTTCCTTTTCATTGAGTACGCGGATCATCGTCATCAAATCATTGCGTTTCGTGGCATAGTCCAACCGCATTTCGGTGATTCGGTCGAGTTGTTCCTGAACATGGGGCTCAAACTGGTGCAGATCACCATAATCGCTGGTCCAGATCGATAACGATGCAATTGATGCAAACTTTGATGCACATCCATGCTCACTTAAACTGTCGTTCGGCGCCGTCCATCCTGTGCCGAGCGTCACAAGTTCATCGATCTCCTTCGTGTACACAGCTCGAGAAAAAGTGGTGTCTGAATCCGACATCAGCTTCATTGTGCGCACGAATTTCTCGGTACTCAGCTCCTGTACAACGGCAGACCAGTATGTCGTCGTTGAGCGCCGCCACAGCAACACATTTGCCAAAAACGAGGTGAAAGTGAGCAACAAAAGCAGCAATCGCGGACTGGAAAGACGCTTTATGTAGGAAATCAGCATGCTCAAGAAGTACCGGATGGCAACTGTGGTCCCGATAAAAGAGCTCTCGCATGCCACTTTAATTGCCGACTGTGTGGACAATTGCGTCACCCGCATATCAGCAGGAACTTCGGCATCTTTGGTAACTTCTTTAACGGGCCGAATGCTACCGAACTGGCGGTACGCATCGGCAGCTGTCTGCACTTTGGGCGAAACGTCCCTAATACGCAGCACAATGGCCCCGGCGATATGCCTTGAGAACTCAGCCACGGCCTCCTCAGCCGCTGCCGATACTTTGGGATTTTTCCAAACGACACGACCCCAAATTTGTAAGTGGCTGCCGCGCTCCGTGGCGTACACAACATATTTGAACACCAAATGAAATTGCTCGCCGCCTGGCATCTCCCACGAGCATCGCCGTTCATTCACAACGTACAGGTCGTGCTCGACTTGCTCCACCTTTTGAATATTGAATCTCTGAACATCAGAATTCCTGATGCGGAACGTTTGCATTATACGTCGCTCTAGTTTGCGGTCCCTTAGGTACCAGGGACCCACTTTGTTGGCGCTGTCGAGCACCATATTGCTCTGTTTGCCCGAAAACACCGACGATTTGGGACCGAACATGGTTACAAACAAGGCCTCCGCACTAATGGGGAACGTGTCGTGCGCGTACTTTGTTTGCAGACCCTTCCCGAGCTGCAAGATATCCTCGTCCATCGTTTTGCTTCGCGAATCAATCGACTTCTGCAGCAGCCATTCCCCAAACGATCTCGGCTCATTGATTTTACCTTCGGGCTCCAAGATTGCCGAGTCCGTGTGGTGGTACGTGGCGCGCGGCCGTGTGATCAGCTCGGATTCCAGCCTTTCCTGGTTCGCAACTAACGCATCAGCAAACTCGACATTGATGATCGACAACGGTTCGATGAGTTCAATGCAAGGTCTGGGCCGCCTCGAGCGCCGGTTCTGTAGCAGGTATTCCAAACGGCGCTGTGCCAACATGCTCGAGTCTATGTACATCTTGAACGAGATGATCGTTCCCTCGCTAACCGTGGTGGGGTTGTTAACATCATGCGAACCGGTAAACGAAGTGCCCGTACCGAACCCACGGTTCGTGGCTTGGTCCGGATCGGCCAATTGCACAATCAATCGCAATTCACTGCACTGCATGCCATGCTTATGATCGATCTGCAAAATCCGTTCCAATGGAATCGATTGCAAGGCCACCAATCCGTTCCAGCAGGCGTAGAACACGACCTTTTCGCCAGTAACGTAGACACGGGCCGGCACCTCACAACCATACAGCTCTGAGGTTACTCGCAAAAACATGATCACAAAGTCCGAGTTGGCAGGCCGGTCTTCCGGAGGAAGCTGATAGCATACCGAGCGCATCCCCATGTCCTGAGCAACCAGAGACCGCGGGTAGTTCGATGGATACGTCGGGAACTGGTTATCAAATCGGGGTGGTGGCCGCGGCTCTAAATATGATATCCCCAGAGATCCCCAGAAATTGGCAGATAATGAGCTGGGAATACCGTCCGGTTTGAAAAACGCACTGGCCATCACCGTTTCGGTGACCACCGACGTCGGCAACGGTCGGACAACGGGCACGGTCGATGCAAACCTAGCAGCACCACTGGCCGTAAGGGAACTCTCGTACCGCAGCCAGTGCTCCACGGACATCTCGTGCTTCGTTTCCTTGACTCGCTGTGCAACATGGTCTGCCTCGGGGGCGATATTGAATGTCAAGGGAGGTATGCAGAACAGCTTACTCCATGGTGAAAGTTCCCGCAAAGAGAATCGATTAGCAGACGTCCGCTTTGACGATGCGAAGGCTGACTGCCACTGCGCCAAATCGAGCCTGCCAATGGCCTGCACGATAAATCGATGCTCACCATCGCTAATCTTAAACACAAACGCTCGGTCGTACTCGGTTTGTAACTCGAACTCACAAGCATGCGTTACCAGCCTGCTAGACTCCAGAACTGAGGTCTTGTTCACGCTTATACCTAAGAAACCGAACAGTCCATTTTCAATGAACGCCCAGTACCGCTCCCACTCGTTTTTACCCACAAGAACGTTGACCCATCCCATTTTACGGGGTGGGAAACTCTCATCGAGAGGGGGAGCTCCCTCATAACTACGAACAGATGTAGGCGGCTTGCGCTGTTTCAACTGGGCCAGCAACTTGTTCCTCACCCGTTTCATTTCTGAGTTTAAACCCGGCAAAGAAGCACGCAAGTTCGTGGCAAATGCCTTGAGGCGGAACAGTTCTGTGCTAATTTCAATTTTTGTTTGATCATAATGGAAAAACCCATTGTCGTCGCCCACAAATTGAGCGCTAAGCACCTCGAGCAGTTGTAGCGAAACCTCAGATTCCAGTTCAGTTATGGCCAGCACAAGCTTCGTGGCAGTACGAACATTGGCCTTGTGGTATTTCCACAGCTTCAAGCACGCATCCCGCACCGCAGCGGGCTCAGCTTGGATGGGTAGCCTGGTGTATGCATCATCCACAGCTTCCATGTCCTTCTGAGCAGTTTCATATGCAGCGTGCGCCTCGTGGTACCGGGCAAACACACCATCGCACAAATTCTGCACCATATTATCGATGTTGGAGGCATTACGCTTAACAGTGGCAATCAATTGCACCCAAAACAGCGACTCTGCCTCGGCGTAGCGGCCAAACAGCAAAGTTGTGTAGTCCTGGGCCAGCATGTTATGGTGCGTGACGCTCGGCATGAAATGCCCGATAACTGCATTCACACTGGCCTTCACACCATCCAAGTCATAGGCAACGCGCATAGACTTTGTGGCGAACTCTTTAAGCCATTTCTCTAGCTGTACCACCTGGATTTTCAAATATTCGGAGCTTGCCCGGAACGTCGGCGTGTCTTCCGAGGCTTCAATTAGCATTAAACTGTTCGCGCGGGTGTATTTTTCCAGCAAAACAATGGGTTTCACTTCCTGCTCGTCATCCCCTTCTAAACTGGTTTCAACAAAGCTCGTTTCGTCATCGCTGATGCCAATTGCCGCTGCACTCGAAGAGGATCTATTGAGTTTAGGCCGTTGTTGTACTTCAGTATGAGTTTCCGTCGTTTCAAAGGCGATTTTGGGGTCAATTGTCGGAGTAGGCAACGGAGGTGGCCCGTCCCTCGATTCAATGGGATGCCTGCGCAATGCATTCTTAAGCTTGTCGGAAAGATGCACATGGCCCGCATGGCCATTAGCCATATCGGACGAAGGGGTACGCAAGCTGGCGCTGGAGCGATCGCTGGGCGCGCGGTCGCTGGGCGCATGGTCGCTGCGGGTGCGTGGAACTGAAAGCAGCAATGGCGAGTTTGTAGGCTCAAAAGAGTCAGTATCCGAAGCAATACTGTGGGGTCCGAGGGGAACTCGCAAGAATTGATTAGAATTGATTGAAGAATCGGCGCGGTCGGCGCGGTCGGCGCGGTCGGCGTGGTCGGCGCGCAAGGGTGCGGCGCTGGGCGTAGCGGGCGCCAACGGTGCAGTTGGGGTGCTGGCAGTACTTGTAGCACGGCTATTAGACCGCAGATGCTTAGAAATTGAGCCAAACACGCTGCGCCGTTTAATGTCGGGGGATTCGCTCATTTCCGAACAGCGCTCCGCCGATCCGTTATGGCTGGAGTGGTAGCTGTGGGGTTTAGGGCGCCTTCGTGATGGCAGCCATGAGTTGCTCAGCGAATTACGCCGGCAGATGCCTAATGAATGGGGGGCGTATGTTTCAGTTTTATGTATGTATCAATTATAATTAAATCAATGTGGGCTTACAGTTATGTTTTATGTATTGCAGCTGGCTATTGCTTGAGGCCACTTGGCCCTAAATATTAGAAGAATGTGGAGTGCATGAATGGCGGGGCACACCCCACATAGGCGTAAGTCGGGTGCGGCTCTTTAGACATATCATGTGTGCTAGACGTAACGCGTCATGCTCAAGAAACCACGTGATCATAAGCGTAACGCGTCACAGGATCGCTTAAGCAGGAGGTTACCACCGTGGCGCGTAAGTGGTGCCGCAGTCGCCAAAATGCAAGGGACGATCTGATTGCTTTGAGCGATAACAAAATCGATTTCTGCTAAAAGGTGTCGCATAGCACCTAGTATAAACATTTTGCACTGCTGCGTAGCTGTGGCAGACGCTGCGAGCGCGAAAAAGCGTCGACCACGGGAGCAGTTATGACGATATGCATGCCATACTATGCAATATGCGGCCCTAACCCCACATCAGTAGGTTACAAATGCATAGCGACGCGGCATGCAGATTCCATCGGGAGGGGTTTCCAAACAAATGCAGCCAGCTCTTGGCTAAATGTCTAGATCAATAATATGTGATTTGATGTGCCGACGTACACTATACGAAAACCTTCGATGTGCCGGTGTGGTTCGTTTTAACCATAGATATGTACCCCGGGATCACAGTGATCCGTCCTCGGCGGATCAACAACCCTAACCGAGGAGCGGGGGCGCGTTTCGTCTGCGCACTGCTGAACCCTGAGAATAGGTCGCGTCGCCGTTATGGGCCGAGAATGTAGTTAGCGGTTTGGAGCAGGATAAACAAAACCAGGCACGCGCACCTCACCCCAGGGGTGCATAGAGCGCGTGCAGCGGTAGTGGCCGGTGCACGGGCACTGAAAAAAGTAACTACGGTACAAAATAAAAATAAGTATTGCCGAGGCATTTCGAGGCTCTAAATATATGCCTTACACCTTCTATAGGCCAGAGCCCATGTTTAGAAAGCCGTTGTTGGTACTTCCCAAAACGCTCACGCGCCCCTTTCCAGCCCCATCGGCTCCCCTGCTTGGGGCACCTTAGCATAACAGGGACGCGCCAGTATATGGTATGCTGGTTACGGGCAAGGGCACATTACCGCTGAACACAAACCGCCATACCGTAAACAGACTAGACGTGCAGGTGTTTATATATATCCCAAAACAAGCACCACCAAAATAAGATCCACCCCAACCTGTGGTACACTCGGTGTATAATCGCAAGAGCCAACCCCCATTCTTCATCACATTTCACATACAAATAAAAATGGCCGACGTATGTGTGTCTCAACCAAAGCTCGCGAGCCCGCTATCAATTCCTCCGCCGACAAATGCGTTATTAAACCAGATCGAGTCGCGTCGGCAAGCCCGCGAAACCGCGTCAAAACTGCAGAAAAGATTGCAAGAAGCGTATGACCGGATGATGGCTGCCAAACAGCTGTCAGTTTAAATAGTGCCGCTTCTGGCACATGTATATGTCTTTGTATTTTAGTATTTATGTGTCTATGAATCCAAATTAGTCGGTGGTACACATCTTTTCGGTGATCCACAACGGATCGGCATGCACCGCACCATACTACAGCGGATCGGCTAAGATCTACTTCATCGCAGGCTATATATTGAGGATATTCATTACAGTGTATCCTACACCGGAGCGTCAGCGGCCAAGTTATGGCCGTGTACAGGCTATTTAGGATATTCATCATGGTGCACTTTACGGATCGGTACCGGCCAAGACCTAGTGTTGTGCACGCTATATATTCAGGATATTCTATACTATTATCCCGCAATGGATCGACGTCACTGGCCCCTGGCACACGTCATAGGCTTTCAATACACTAGCTCATTGAGGTGTAGCGGTCGACGTGGCCAATAGCAGCTGAGCTACATACGAACAGCTATGATGTATCGGATAGGCAAATGCGGCCAATAGCAGCATACATAGAGATAGCACAGATAGGACTATATGCGGCACTAGAATTCAATCATAATATATGCTTTATGGCCGATCCATCTCCAAAATCTCGCGACGGACCTCCTGACGCAACGGCGAATCGACAAATAAAGCCGCTATTAAACCCGTCAGCTCGCGTTTCGTGAAGTCCAGCAGCATGTACTGGCGGTGCATCTCCCTAATCGTCACCAGGTTGCTACTGAGCACCTGTTTAAGCATCTCGAGCTTGTTCCACGACGGCACAGCCGCATTGACATCACCAAAGTAAACGGCTAACGGCGCCAGCTTAGCCAACGTCGTGGCGTACGCCTCGCTCTCATCAGCACCAATATCCCCGCGCCGCAAAATGTACGAAATGGCATAAACGGCAACCTGCTCGACCAGCCTGCTCAACACGCGCTCGCGCAGTTCTTGCCCACCCACAGTATTAGCAGCCACGGCCGTTTCATCGATATATTTCGTCAAACCAGTGACACCGTTAGTGAACAAACTGGGCAAAATGGCATCTAACCGCTGCTGCATGGCCCGAACGTACAACTGAAGGTGGGTTTCTGCGAACTTGTTAAGATCGGTGGCATCGTCCAAGTGACTGGCGAAGGCCAGCGTGTCGCCGTAGATCCACAAATGCTGCTGGCCATAAGCTGCAGGCAAAAGAGCTCGAAACAGCGTCAAAAACGGGTCATTAGCACTGATCTGCACCTCATCTCTGTATGCCCGCCATAAATTGACTAACCTGCCAGGCTCCAATTCTTCATCAGCTTCACCGTCCCAATCCCAGCCATCACTTGAACTTACTGGAGCAATTAGAGCATGCCGGTCTGCTTCATTAGTGATTTCGGTGGTCAATAATGTACGCAATTCAGCTAAATATGCCCGGCGCCTTAGCTCTGTCCATACTGTGTCAAAGGAAGCAACAAACTGCGGCAGCTCCTGCGATTTTGACCACCCTGCCTGGGCCAAAACCGATTGTAACTCGTCAATGCGGGGCAATTGCGTAGCGGCATACCGACGGTCGGTGCCCAGCAGCTGCGGCAACGCTGTACGCACGAGCGACGTCGTCAATAACGGCCCGTAACGGTTTGCGACCGCCGTAGCCAACGCTGGCGGTGCCGAACTGTTTAAATAATCTATAAAAACCCGAACGTTGTTAGCGAGTTTAGCCAATTCCAGCTCAGGTTCGTTCACCCAGGTTAATTCGCTACCAGTAAAAACCAATTGCGTTAATTGGGCGGTGCTGAGCAGTGTAACGAAATTACTGAACTCACGCACAGCAGTTTCACGCAGTTGTGCATTGTGTTCAGCGATATATTGCGCATTAAGCGAGTTGCGCAGGCGCAGGCTGCGCGGCGCAATGCGCACTGCGTCGCGCCAAATATCGGCAACTGCACTGGCAAACCCGGCTTTGAGCGTGTCCAATTGGCGGGCCATGTCTGCACCGAGCAAAGTGTTGGGCCACCTCGCATCAAATTCAGCCACGGCGGCTGCTATGCATGCCATGCTTCCGGCAGCGGCGCTAAGGTTGACGCCAGTAGTCTCGGCGGCGGCATCAGCGCCATCCGCGCCACCTGCGCTGCCCGCGCCGACCAGCGCAGTTGCCTCTTCGAATCCGCGGCTGAGGGAACTGAGCACGCCAGCAAGCTCACTATCCAGTTTTACAGGAGGTTCAGGTGCAGGCGCGACATTTCCAACCTCGAGGCGCGTGCGAACCGTGGCAATTTCGGCATCGAGGCGCCGGAGCCGGTCCTCCATGACTAACAAGCTTGCAGCGCAGCGGTAAGTACTGTTAAATATTTACGAACAATTGCTACAAATTATTTAGTTTATACTGAAATATGCAGCGGAATTTACGTATTGTGAGCTTCAAAACGGAAATGGGGTTGCTTTGTTATGAGTGGGACGATGTGGCGATACTCACACGTCGAAGCTATGTATTTGTAGATCCTACGTGACATTACATGCATTGCTGTGCCACATGCTAATACTATGTGTATACCTGTATACTCTACGTAAATGCGAAGTGTAGATGGAGATGCTGCTACAATTCTAGTATATATCTACCGGCCAGTAAGATATATATATCACGTGATACGCCAGTACCATGGAGCTGACGATGCCTGACGGTACTGGCCCAAATCCCCTCACAACCGTATTGGAATTTACTGCATATTCTAAAATTCAACACAGGTCAACGAGAAATCAACGATTATAGGGAATTACTACTGTATATTGAATGTACGAAAGGAGCGGTTTTATTTGTGTAGTAAGTATATAATTAAAGCATTGCATTGCGCTGTTATAGGATTTGATTGATCTCTGTTTATGCCTCTTTAAACGACGGATATTAGCGGCTGTCAGAAATTTAATTTAGTATTTTAAATACTCAGCATCAAATCTTTAATTGAACGTTCTCATGCCGAGTGTTTGGTACTCAATAGTAGTGAAGTTGAAAATAATGTCGTTTTGGCCTATATTGTAAGTGCCAGGGAGGGTTTTGGGCCATACTTGCATGTGCTACGTATATAGCTGCAAAGTGTAAATATTGCTTTAGATACCGCATCAGTTAATCCTTAACGCATCTACGCATCGATTCCGTGCGTGAATCCTAGGTGTCACCTACACATAGGCCTACAGCTGTGCCGCGTGCCACATACGCGTATACTCTATGGATGCAATGCGTATCAGGTGTTTTATGTGCGAATTGGCACCAAATAACTCTACAAATGTGTAGACGTTATGTGTAACGTCATGTGGATGCATTTGTTTGCCTGAGGGTGCACTAACATTCCACCTTGTAGACGTTTTGCAGTGCTATATAGATGTTACTGTTATTGTCGATGACTGAAGGTGTAATCGTAGATGCTTTATAGTGCTATACTAGAGGTTTACGGTGTAAAAGTTTTACGATGTCAGTGTAGATGCTTTACAGTATGTTTTACCGGGCAGTTGCAGTGTACAGTACATGATTTATGTATTTATGGATGCGGAGGCCCATGGCACGACTCCGGCGGGTCACCAGTGGGCTCATCGTGGTGCACGTAGCCAACGTGCCAGTACTTTTTATGGTTATTGAAAAATTCTTGCCACCCGCGCACCGCTTCCAGGTCTTTCTCAGTCAATCCGCGTAAATCATGGGTTAAATCCGTTTTAAAACACCCCGTGGCGTACGCGCGCGCGGCGTCGCGACCGGCGAAAAAATGGTAAGCTCCGAGGGGCCCATACGTTTCCGGCCGGGCGGAAACATCAAAAACCATGCCATTTACTGCTATATATATAGGTTTTGATGCATCCACGCCGGTATATTTCGCCAACTCGTTTTCGGTGAACCAGCGCTGCGCCGGCGCAGGGTCGACGAGCCGGTGTAACACGTAGCGGTGGTTCAGCCAGCGCGACTCGTAGCCCCAAACGGGACTGCCAGTCACATACATTCCTAACGCCATTGCCAATAAACCAGTTGCGAATGCGAACCGCACACGCGGCCAGACGCGGCGCTGCGGGGTGCGGGGCGCCGCCATTACTAACGCCGCCGCCGCCGCCGACCGTATATGCCACGGGCGCGCGTCGTGCTTCGGCAACAATCCGGCGATGCCACGGTGCTGCCGTCAGTGCTGCGCACCCCATCGGGCACCGTACTGCTGGATTTGCAGGGCGTGATCCATGTTGGCGACCGGCCACTCATTGCTTCAGAATTGGACCTGGGCGCTGCGGGCGGCGCCGGCGTCGCCGGTGCAGTCAAAATCGGCACGCTCGATTTCGGCGATTTCACGGAAAAGTCCCCAGTTAGCCTCCTGGTTGGTGCAAATCAAAAGCTTTGGGGGACAATTCAGAAGCTGCCGGAGCCGCTGGCCGTGTGTGAGATGTCACCAGATGAGGTGTCTGTTTTAGAGATAATTACGCATAAAGTATTGTTTAACAAGCGGCCGGAGCCTGTATTTAGGGGGCAATAGCCGAGCACGATACAATGGTTATGTAGCTTTACATACAAGTAACGTCACGTCAACATGGCATTTAGCTAAACATACAGTCAGATTTCAACATTGTGCTCACATTCCATAAAGCTACGTCCTCCAACACTCGTTGAATGTGCAGGTAGTCACGTAAACGTGCCTTCATTTATATATAGCCTTACATCTTACGCCTACAAATACACTTCGCTAAACATGCAGGCAGGCATTCTAACGTCTTGCTTTATATAGCCTTACAGCTCATATAAGGTACGTTCACTTTGCTAAGCTTGTAGGTCATCTCTTAAAGCCCGCATATCTATTATACATATCTTAAGTGAGAGGACCGTTGCAAGTACACTCGATAATGCGGCTCGCAGTCAGTCAGTCCTCCTCATTCCAACGAAAGCGATATATCCAAAAATAGCTGTAATTCAAGGGTGACAGTCTACTTATATGCATTCGCGCCACTCCATACATGGAGGAGTACATGGCCGCTTAAGGCATTGCTAATTACCGAGGAGGTAAGTTACACTCCGACACTCGAAAGTGATCAACTATGTTAAGCGAGTATTACTTATATTTATATTTCAATGGTGATGGGAATGTCGAGCTGCGCAATGAGATCGTCAATGGCCGCTAAAGGCACTGACACATCAGCAGTGTCCAACGTCTCCTGCACTTCCTTCGCACTCTCCTCAGCATGCGACTCATCAGACCGGTAAAATACGCGTGCAGTGGTGCGTAACCGACTGAAAGGATCATTGCTGCTCCCCCCACCTTGCTTGCGTCGTTCAGCTTGAGCCTGTACTTCAGCCTTACGTACACTGGCGACGTTCTGCTTGCGATTGCGTTCATTAACTTTCGCCAGCACCGCCCGGCTATCCTTTGCGGGACTGCTGTGCGTTTCCGAACTGCTTAATGACTTCCCATTGCTAACTGGCGTGGTGTCATGCCCCGTTTCAGGGGTAGTTTCGCGCAATTGAGCATCTATTTCCTTGACCCGACTTAGATCGCCCTGCTCCTCAGCAATCTCACGTTCGTGCAACAAAGCCGCACGCGCCAGCACGACATTAGCACCTCTGGCACCACTCAATTCTGTGCGTCGTTTAACCAAAGCATCGATTTCCGCAGAAGTGAGCGTGCGACGAGTTACTGAAGCCATTGCATCACGTACAGTCTGTGCTCGTCGTTGTGTTGGCAACGATAACCCAGCATCGGCCATGCCATGCTTCCAAAACTCGAACTCGTGTTCAGTAACTTTATGATCCGAACAGCTACCAAACTGCAAAGTCCGTTCTGACCCGGCCATGCTGGCCACAATGGCCTCATCAACCACTCTTTCTGCTCCATTCAAAGCTCTGACGCGGTACGGCGTGTGCTTAACGAGTTTACGTACTTGGCATAACCGGTAAACACTGTCGCCATGCCGGTTCATACCAATATTGACCCGAACAAAGCATCCAGGAACGGCATCACCAAACCCAGGGTACTGGCTGAACTTGAGAAACAGTGATTTCCCAATAACTAAGCTGTGGATATCGTTAAATGTGATGGGAGTGGTTAAAGATGCATCGTGGTGTGGTTCATGGGTACGGGTTCGGGAAATCCCGTCA
Organism: Starmerella asiatica; assembly: GCA_030572815.1. Taxonomy (NCBI): domain Eukaryota; kingdom Fungi; phylum Ascomycota; class Dipodascomycetes; order Dipodascales; family Trichomonascaceae; genus Starmerella; species Starmerella asiatica. The sequence goes on along the minus strand of JAJMBI010000014.1, from coordinate 24,167 downwards.
TCGCTGTCACTCGCCCACTCGGCGTCACGATAGTCGCTCAATTCCTCGCTGGATTCCTCTTCACTTTCGCTATTTTCGCTGTAATCCGAGTCAACTTTATGCGCTGCCCTCCTGGACTGGGCCTCGCGGCGCTGTTTAAGCGTTTTGAGCGACGATTTCGTGCCGGAATTCACTCCGATCGTGCTCCGCTGGCGTTTCGGAGCCGGAGCACCGGACTCCGAGGCGAGTCTCGTCATTTGCTTACGACGTTGAGCCAAATACAGCCGTTCATTGAACCGCTGCATCTCCTGAGCTCGATCATAAAGAATTTCCTCGCGTTCGATTTCAGGAAGGGCATCGAGGCGGTCACGGTCGGCTTCGTCCTTGTACTTGCCTTCTAGGGGGTACGGATTCACATTTTCCAGCTGGAGCTCCTCCTCGGAGTCGCTAGCGCCGACGTCGGCAAGCGCGAGAAGATCGTCGTCACTATCACTCATACCTTGCCCAATGCACGCTCAGGCGTATATACGCATGAAATATATTTAAATGTACATAAATATATGGGAGAAAGGGCGAAACCGGGATGATAGTTAAGGGAATTAACAGTAAGACATTGCATCAAAAGACTAATGATGATCTTAACGGTTACGTACAGGTGATAAGCACAAAGTATGGAATATAGGTAATCTGTTGGATGGAATTACTGTGTGAGTTCTTTAAACGGCACGTATTGAGAAGATATAATGTACAGATTACTTAGGATCAATTGTGGTGCATCGTATATGGCTAAGTGCTACATGTAATACAGGTAGTAAACGATGTTGTGCCATTACTACTGTAAGTGGACGCCTCATTGTGGGTTTAGGCCTATAGTGCGTTTCATCAACTGTGGTACGTGCTTTATGAGTAGATTGGGCTACGACAGATTAGGTTGAGGAGCATGCATGTGATGCACGTTTAAGAACTGATAAAATACTGACGTTTATACATAGTTTGTGAAAGTTTCCGTGTAAATAGTAATTTTATTGCTAAATAGACGCTCACACAAAAGTGTACTATTTATGAACGCGATTTAAATATGCCTGCCATCCAGCAGTTTGGTACCGTTTAGCCTCATGCACGGGATCACGGCCTTTACCGTACAATCCTCGGCCAACAATAATGACGTCAGTGCCGTTGGCCACGACCTCATCAACTGTGCGGTACTGCTGGCCCAGCCCATCGCCCTTATCATCCAACCCCACCCCTGGGGTGCAGATGACCCAGTCCTCATCGGGAAGTCCTACTTTATTTTGGGCAATAAATCCAAACACGAAATCACGATTATTGCGACCAATTGCCACGGTTTCTTCAGCATAAACACCTTTGGCTAGCGTTCCCTTCGAACTAAGCTCGGCCAGCATTAAAAGTCCCCTAGGTTCATCCGTGGTTTCCTTAGCGGCCTCCCTTAACCCATCAACGATCCCCGGACCAGGAACACCATGGGCATTCGTAATGTCGGCCCATTTAGCAATGCGGAACACGCCGCCAGCGTACTGGGCCTTTACAGTGCTGCCAATATCAGCGAATTTCCGGTCCTCGAAAATAAGAAAATCGTGTTTTTTAGCTAATTTTAATAAACCCTCAGCAGTTTTGGCGTACTCAAAATCGTCAACAATGTCAATATGCGTTTTAACCATGCAGATGTGGGGGCCAATGGCATCACAAATGGTTAACAACTCATCGGTAGTGCGAACGTCGAGGCTAGCACACAGATTCGACTGTTTGCGCACGATTACATCGAAAAGACGCTTGGCAATTGGCGATTCAAAGTGGTTGGCACGGGCCTCGTAGGTCGACATTTTTTCACTCGCCCGTGCCCTAGTTACTACATTGATACAATGGCACCCAATCGGGACAATGTCTACGCATGGCAACTAATTATAAACAATTTAATAGCATATTGAAATCATTGAACCGCAGATGGACGTTCGAAGGGCCGGACCATGCATTGCGTTCAGATTTATGGCCCACCATTATGGCCCACCATTATGAGTCACCGTTTCTATAGTAATTCCACGATTTACCTTCCAATGGTGTGTAAAATGAGTAGCTATTAGGCACGGATATAGATCCAGACTAGTAGTATGATATACAAAGAGTCAACATTAGTATGCTCATGTATGTCATACGCCAGTCGGTACCTTATCTGCGCCACACGACGCACGCTGACTTGAAGGTCACGTGCACGCACGCCTTGCGGCATGGTGAATCTCCGTACTCGAGGTTCCCGGGGCAGATCGGTCAGGTCTTTGAGGCAGATAATGTGGAGAAGCAGCTAAGGACGATATATTAAAAGATTTATTTAAACTAAAAACATTGGTTCTACATACATACTACCCAGCCATCAGGAAGAGATCAACCTTATGCCACACCTTCGATACTCAGCCCACCAGAGCCCCGTTAAGGCTACTGTATACCGATAAGCACCCATATACCGATAAGCATGTGATCCCGCTGACGGTTGCCAAAATCGATAAGAAACAGTCAATTTAAGGAGTTTCAACCCCCCCACCGTCATGGTTTCGGACATTGCTGGCACGTCCACGGCCCTCGCGACCGTGGGCACCGTCTTATGGTGCATCCAGCTCATCCCCCAGGTCATTCGCAACTGGTACGTCCGCGACTGTGAAGGAGTGCCGCCAATAATGTTCTTCCTATTTGCAATTTCCGGATCGCCATTTGCAATTTACTTTATTGACCAGGCAGCGAACAAAGCCTTCATGGTTCAGCCCCACCTTTTTGCATTTTTTTCATTTATTGCGTTTTGGCAAAGTATGTATTACCCACCCATTGCATATTCAGCCCGCAAAGCAACAGTGATTTTGGCATTGAGTGTTTTACTGTTTGCCGGGGTTGAAGTGGCCTGTGTTGTGCCTCTTAGTTACCTATACCGTAAAGGTATCCATTGGCCCAACATGATCCCCGGGATTGTCGCCTCCGTTTTACTTGCTGTGGGGTTACTTCCACCATACTATGAGCTGATTAAACGTCAGGGACAAGTTGTCGGGATCAATTTCTTGTTTTTAATCTTGGACAGTTCAGGCGCAGTGTTTTCGTTGGCGGGGGTGGCCATCAACACCGCAGACATTGATATTATCGGCATTGTGCTGTACTGTATTGTGATGGTGTTGGAATACGGTATTATGCTGTCGCACTTAGGTTGGATGCTACGCGTGCGGTACGGTGGGCTTCAAGTTGAAGATACCGATGCCGCGGAAGAGTGGCGATTGCTTAAACTTGAACGGTCGCGGCCCGAACGCACGCCGAGATTACGCCAGTGGTTCCACGAAGTTATTGCTCAACCTAGTGAGCGATTGCTGCTGAAAATGCGCATGAAAGTGTTTAAAAATGTACCTACCGATTCTGACCGTGAGTCCATTATGGGGATTAATGAGTGCGACAAGGATTTCACAAAGGAAGAGATTCGATGCTGCGGGGAGGGCGCTTTATAGATGTGACGTGATGTAGAATATGCCAAACTGGCTCGTAAAAATAGCGTGACGTTAAACACAGGATATCTACACTTGTACATATACGGGTGGATACATAGTAAAGAAAATTGACCGTGCACGTTACATTTATGGTAACAGAATTGAGCCCAAGTTGCTTAAAAGGGCTGCTTTCAACACGTAGAGCCCTTTCAGGGCTTGAAGCTGGATGATTGAGAATTGCTCGATAATAGTGAAATCTAAGGTTATTCTTAATGGCTAGGTCGCATGTTCTTGCTAGTTAGGTTGCTTATTCTGTTAGGTTGCATGGTTGGGGACAACGTGGAGCTATTGTTGTATTGTACAACTATTATATAGCGCTAACATGTACCACTACGAGATCGAATGCAATTAATTAATCACGCTGCTTGTTGTTCAGTTTTTTAGATCTCGTTTGTTTAACTCCTTAGTCCACGCGGCATTATTTGCCGCTGGCGTAGGGCAGCGATAAAAACCAATTATGTGAGGTTAAATTACCTATGTGCGTCGGCTGCCGGATGCCGACGGTTAGCATGCTTAAGCTGCATAAAAACTGGTTTATTTAGATTATGCCAGGCGGAAAATATGGTGGTTCCTGGCACCACGTGGGGTGCACCTGCTGCAGGGCGCATGCCCTTTAAGATATGCCTATTCGCTCGCTGTTCTACCCATACCCTAACAGTCCATCGGATCACAAGCCCTGAGAACCTTGTGCCCATTACGACGAGCGCGGTAAATTACATACAAGCGATGTAAAAACTAAAAATAGCGCCCCAAGATCATGCGAAGCGCACCCTAGTGAAGTTCAAACACAAACGCCCAGTTTTGAGATTGTATTTTTCCATTTCGCGACCACCTAACTTAAGAGCCTTCTGCCGATCTGCATGGTGCCTTAAATTGGGGATTGGTTTTTAGTCATTTTAGCCCTGCAGTTCAACAACACCCAGCGCTCACTTTCGAGACCTCCCGCCGGCCCCCACACCTGTGGGTGACACCCTATTTAGAAACCACAAGTTTAGGATCAATTTAGCAAATTGAGTGCCACCAATCGAGGCCGCACGCCCAAGGCGTGTTTGAATTGCCGCCGCCGCAAATCGCGGTGCACTTTTGAAAGCAACAAAGACGAATCGGGCCCCTGCGACCGGTGTTTGCGGGACAATGTTGAATGCATGGTTCCGAAAACATCAAAACGTGGTGGATTCGCCAACGTGTTTGCTGGCAAGGAAAAGAAACGCAAAATGTTGGAAGAGTCGCTGCACGCGCGAAACGTATATACACAGCTACGACGACCGCCTTTAAGACGGCTTTTGCCGCAACCACAACAGTCCCCACAGTCTCCACCGGCCTCACAACAGGCCCCACAGGTTACGCAACCGCCGCAATTGCAACAGCAGCAGCCACAATTGCAACAGCAGCAGCCACAATTGCAACAGCAGCAGCCACAATTGCAACAGCAGCAGCCACAATTGCAACAGCAGCAGCCACAATTGCAACAGCAGCAGCCACAATTGCAACAGCAGCCTGCGATCTACCAACAGCCTGCGCACCACCAATTAACTCCACTGCCGCCTTTGGCTCACGTGCCCGCGGAGCAGCGGCCAGCTCCGGGCCCTCCACCGGCGGAGCAGCAACCAGTACCGGTGAGATTGTACTCCATGGACCCGCGGGAGTCCAATTCCAACCCGCAATATTTGCAACAATACGCCACGCCAGGTCCCTACGCGAGCCCGGCAATGTACGCTTTGTACCGCGAGGTCCACAACGTCAACGACGCGCTGGGAATTATGCGCTCGGCGGCGAACGTCGCCTCGGTGCCGTACCCTCCCGTGCAGCTGCCGTTCGCGCCGCCGGTTGCTGTGCCGATGTATGCCATTCAAGATAAAGTCGCACCGAACGGGGTCGGCCGGGGCTGGGGCGCCACAAACGTACAAGCTGCTCCTACAAGCTCGGATGGTGGGGTGCAGTACCCTGGTACCCCGGTGGCGCAAACCTTGCCCCACGCCCACGCGCAGCCTAGTTTGCCGCGCGTCGCCGCTACCCTGGCCGCGCACGACCGCCCACCACCGGGTTCAGTGGTCAACCTGAGCGTGAATGCCACTCAGCTCGCCCAGCGCGCATTGCAGGCGGCGCCCGCACCGACCGCGCTGGAAGTCGCCGCATACTCCAAAACGGCACTGGTTTTGAATGGTGTCCTTACACCCCAGCGCATGCACATGCTTGTATATTTCTTTTTCACACAAATCGAGCCGTTTTTCCCATTCGTGCGCGCTGTATTCCCCGACGCAGTGAGCTTAGCACCCTATGAACTGCTGATAACCGTGGTGTGCGCGATTGCTGCGAAATATCTCGACGAGTTGGCGTTAATGACGGAATTGTGGGCGCGTGCAAAGCTACTGATATTCGATGCGTGCTTCACGGCGTGCTTCACGGCCAAAACAACGGCGAACGGCAGCATGGCGACGAGCAACAGTGCCAACTTAACGATTGTTGGTGATGCTAGTTCTGGAGCTGCCTCTGGTACTACGCAAGATGGAACCATTAATGATAATGCAACAAATGAAGAAGAGACTCTGCGTAATGATTCACCAGTCATGCCCGACCGCGGGCGTATGCTCGCTGGTGCAGCCACGACTCTTGCCGTGTTGCTGACCCAGGAGTGGCCACTTGCGGAAGATGTAGGCCTTGAAGAATACAACCAAGGTGGGTGGACCTTGATGGCCTCCGCGGCCAGACTCGCTGAGTTCACGCATGCTTTAGATTATACCCCCGTGTACGTTGGCACGTACACATTGGACTGCGTTATTGCATGCCGTATTGGCGTGACACCGAATCTAGGCCGGCCCCAGCCGTCGCCGGATATGTCGGCGAAAATGGATTTGCATTCACGTGCACGCCTCGAAGTTGTTAGGCTGTTGTCGATGGCCGGCACGACTTTGTACCCGTCGCGCGCTGCAACCCGCTCTTTTATTGAATGCGGGGCATTTCTGTCAATGCTGGATCTGTTCCACCCTCATTTCGAAACGTGGTTGAAAGACTTTAGCCCCATATTAGAAGAAGCTAAGTCAACTGAATGCATGGACGCATGGTGGCGCGCGCGGTCGGTGCTATTTGAGTTTAATCACTGCCGACTGTACGTCTACTCGCTGGCCCTGTTATCACAGGAACACAACCTGCTGGCGAACGCGCGCAATGGCGACCCGCGCTCGTATGCTGACGCTTCGCATTACGTCGAAATCGCCATTGAGGCCGCTGCATACATTGTCGATTATGAAACGAGCCCGTTAAGTGCTGTGGGGCTATCAGTTGCGCCGCCAATGCGTTGGGTAGTGAGATTAATTCACGCCACGATATTCCTGGCGAAGGTGCTGCTGTTTCCTCCAGCACATTTCACGTTTGAAATGCGCGTACATGTAAGTAACCTGTTTGAACGTGCATCATATGCCGTCGAGGCGTTCGGACCGCGGTTACAGATCATGGGCCGGTTCGCTAAAACGATGGGTGACCTTCGTGAGCAGTTGATGCAAGCTGGTGCCACACCACAGCCGCCTCACACACCGGGGGCCAGTGGAGGTGCTGCTTCACATCCTTCTGCTGCCAACGGTGACACTACAGGAGGCTCAATGGATCCCGGGACCTCTGATACCACGGGAAAGCCACCAAATGAGTCGCAGTCGTTTGCTACAGGTGGTTTAGAATCTCAAGATGCCCAACCGGAAGAGGTGCCCGGTCTTGGCCCAAGTACAGACATTACTGCCACTTCCGACGCTTCTGCACGTGAGGTGCCGCCGTTTGCACCGGATACGCCCTTCCTGGGATTTGCCGATGATCCCAAGGGAGACGGCCGTCGCATACCGCACGAAAATACGTTCTGGGATATCTTCGAGGGCATCGACATGCTGGCAAACATTGAAAACACGATGGTGTATATGCCCAACGTCGATCGGCCAACCGACCTTACGTGCTGAGACCATTCACATATGCATCAAAGACACTAGTCTACACTATCCAATTCACGGCACAAATGCCACATTCTTTTTTGATTTCCGTGTGGCAATCATAAACCCCAAAATGACCGCGAGTCGTCATGACGCGAGGTCATGCCATTGTACTCTAGTTTTCATAAAGCATGCCAGTTTCTTATACGAACTGTATGCAGATCTATATATTACATGCAATTTTCACATCAGCACGCACTTCTCCTCGCGGTAATTCTTGGCATAGGCATCACGGTCACGATGCCTCCGGAAAAACTTCGATTTCCGTTTACGTTCGGGAGATGATTGCTGCGAAGCCGCCTGCACTTGAGCCTCGGCACGGTCCTGGGCGGCGATCTGCTGCGCCAACGCGGCGTCGCTCTCGATTGTATCGAGTTTTCTTTGGTTTACACTCTCGTCTTCTAATGAAACCATGCGATAAAACAGCAAATACGGAGTCTCATGCTCGAAAATAGCATTAAAGCTCACTTCTTTAACGCATTCCGGGCCCTCCTTGAGGTCATCGAACCAGAACCAGCGCTTCCCTGTGGGTGATGCCCACGCTGCCGCCGCTCCCGTCACGTTGTACGAGAACAAAGCACAGTAGTGACCCGAGTGGATGCTGTTCCCGCGATGAAATACCGCAGATTCTAACACTAATCGGAAATTGCCGAATGCCTGGCACTGGTCGCTGTCATCCGCGACGAAACTCGGTAAATTGATAACTTCGGGAACAATAACCTTACGATTATTGCGTTGGGAGTGGCCCTGTTCGTCAATAAAGTAGCGTTTGAGGCACAAACCAAGTACGGGTCGCCGTCGACTGAATTGTCGTGCCACATCCTCGGCCTCCAAGTTGGCTGTGGCATCTCCCAACTCAACATCCGCAGAGTAGAACGGCATCAGCTGCAAAAACATCCATGCTGGCAGCATGATCTCGTTGTTGGTTGTCCATAATGACCGCTTTAGGTCACGCGCGTGGGCTTCAGCTTGGTAGTCGTTCGTAAAACCAAACAGTTGATTATAAGAAGGTAATGTCGACTCTGACGAGCGCGTCCCCCCACGAGAAGATCCCTGTGGACTCGATGTTGCTTCTCTTTCCCTGTCCAATTCAGTTTTACGCCTTTCCTGACTTGGAGGAGTAATGACTGGTGAGCCCGTCCGTGTGGATTCCTTCGACAACGAGTCGGTTGTGATCTCCCTAACTGTTTCCCTGATCTCACCTCCGTCGGATTCTCCCTCGTCAATAGTAGCAAACACCTCGCCTCTATCCAAACTGTCATTTTCTGACCCATCAGCCTCATCAATGGCTAATTCACAAACAGTTTCGCGAATTGCTGGTTCAGGAGTCGAGCCACCCGTTTGTTTAAGCTCTTCAATGAACCCCTTAGATGAGGAACTTCGTGGCGATGTAGGAATGTCATCAAAATTGCCCGAAACTTCAGTGAATGGCGTGCGGAACTGCGGGGCCCGTGAATCATAGGAATGTGTACGTACCGGCAGCCTTGCCTCTTCGAGCCGAGTATGCGTGCGAGCAGGAGAGGCCAACGACATTATCGAGTACGACCTCCGTCGCTGTAAAGACTCCGTGTCACTGCGTCCGGGCCACTCTAAGTTACGACGCACACTTACTTGGTTGGCAAAGTAGAATTCCAGGCATTCTTCAAGTAAGATAGGCGGATCGTTGGCAGTTCCTGGCACAGAAACATAGAGCAATTGCTCCTTAACAAGTTTATGGTCGAATTCAGCGGTTTCCCTACCGGCATGGGCGATCTCCACTTTTAAAGCCAGCAATGGCATTTTCAATTGCGACGTAATAAACACAAAGAACTCAGCTGCATCCTGCTGCTGCAGCTTAGGAGTACCGGCCGTCCAGCCTGCATTAACGGCTGCCGAAAGCAAACCAGCGACAATATCGTCAGTTATGCGCTCGCCCAGCCGCAACAAATTGACAAACAGTCTAAGCCACGTTGCCAATTGTTCAGTGTGTTTGTTGTCGTAGGTTTTCCTATACAACAAGGGCTCGAAAATCTCAATTCTGCTGAACATGGCCACCATGAGGCTGTCAACATAACAAGAAACGCCTTGTAAGTTCGCCGCCCCGAGCAGTCGGTACTTGTCGCTAATTGGAAGTACTCTGCCTTGCAAGGCCATGAAATACAATCGTAAAAGCAAGGTTGCGCGCGAAGCATCGCCATCAGCAAACCGGCTGGCTAAGGCATGAGCACAGCTTTGGCGCGTCACTCCGGGCCAAAATTGAGCAATCTGCGATTGCGTTTGGCTTAAACTAGCCGAACTGAACGCACACACAGGCTGTTGTAGCGGCGGCGGGAAGCTGAACTCGAGGGCCATCGCCGTTCGCTTGCGAACCCTTACCAGAGGGACAAATTGGGGTTATTAAATTTCACAACAGACGCAGGTTGCTGTGTGCAGGAGCGATATTCAAAGCCAGCGTGTTTAAGGCAGATCTGAGTTAATTGGCGCAAGTTGGGGGGGTTCGCATGCATGATAAATGCAGTTGCTCAGTGATAGGAGGTAGGTTCGGGGCGGGAAATGCCAATATTAAATAGATCGGGATAGACTAAGAATTAATAAATAGATGTAGTGGTACGATAAAGCTCGGGAGGTATGCAAGCGGGCACTGTTTGTGGTCAACAAAGATGATAGGCAGTAAACATGCGCCACATCCCTGCCCAACACCCTATGCCCAGTTGATAACCGCCCCACGCAGCAATTACACCAAAGCAAATCACACATATCACACATAATGACGCAAACCGTTCCTGATGTTTCACATTTCATGCCCACTGTGTCACTCAGTGCCCATAACTCAGCCCTAACGGCTCAGCCTCATACTGCCAACCACATCCTGGCAAACATATATCAAAAGTTCGCTAGAAACAGTCCTATAAACCGTTCTACACCACTCTAGTGTTACACGAATCGCCTTGAGTCACACACTAACCACACAACCTTCACCACAGTACGCCCGATTGGTTACACCATCACATACTTATCACCCATAGAGGCACTTATCACCCACAGGCACTTATCACCCATAAACATCACCCATTGAGGTACTAACTTGCAAAGCATTGGACGCATGTCCCAACCCACATAAATTGGACTACCTATTTAGTAAAATTTAGTTACATAAGGCGAGCATGTCGATCTACGAGCACGCCGGTGAAGCAGCCAACTACATCCGCTCCCACGTTGACTGGGCCCCCACCGATGCCATCGGCGTTATTTGCGGCAGCGGGCTAGGCGGGTTTGCCAATCTCGTGGAGCAGCCCACCATTTTACGCACCTCGGAAATTCCCTTTTTTAAAGTCAGCACCGTTGAGGGCCATGCTGGAGAATTGGTATTTGGCACAATTGCCAACAAACATGTTGTGGCGGTAAAGGGCAGACTGCACACGTATGAAGGTTATGACGTGCAGGAAACCACCTTCGTTGTGAGGGTGCTTGCCCTACTAAATGTGCGTACTCTCATTGTCACCAACGCTGCTGGTGGGATAAACCCTCAGTACAAAGTCGGCGACTTGATGGTGATTTATGACCATTTAAATATCCCGGGGATGGTCGGCATTAACCCTTTAAGGGGACCCAATGCTTCCGAGTTTGGAGGCCCCCGATTTCTGGCAACCAATGATTCCTATGCCCATAAATTACGGCATTTGTTTTTCAAAGCAGTGGAAGCAGCTCAAAGTCAATTCAAGCATGGCCGGGAAGTGCATGAGGGCGTGTATGCCATGTTGACTGGACCGACATATGAGTCAAGTGCGGAAGTACGGCTGCTTAGACAGTGGGGCGCTGATGCCGTGGGGATGAGCAGCGTTCCTGAGGTGCTCGTGGCCTTGCACAGCGGTATGGATGTGCTGGGGTTGTCATTAATCACGAATGTGGCAATTGGCGAACCTCCAAGGTCGGGCCGCTTGCCATTGGCACCACCACGGGAGGGACCAAACCATGCCGAAGTAGTTGCCGTTGCAGCGGAGGCTGCGCGTGATATTGAGCTGTTGGTATGTGGGATCATTCCTCTTATAGGTATGTAGATTAGGATAGGAGGGACGGTAGGTAGTTATGGCGTACTAACATCGGTTTACCACAAGTCTACCGTACCACAATAAGCCATTATTTACTCGCATTTTCAAAACACGTACTAATTATCCACACAATCTACTGTAAGTACCGTACAAGTCAGACTGCAGTGGTGGTATGGGGCCATGGTGCCACAGCTTCGGTATTTTTTCGATACTTAACTTGCCAAATATATAGTATATCGCACAATAAGTACCACACAATGTTCAAAATTCAGGCAAGCCACGCCCGGTGTGGCAGTTAAGTGTGTGCCACATGGTAAGGATTGGTAAGGAGAGCAACACTCGCATGCTCGTGATTCACCATTTAGAAGTGTCGCAAAGCGAGCGCATTGTTTGGCTTTGTGAAGAGCTCCGTGTGCCGTATAAACTAATACGTCATAAACGGCAACCTCAGACAAAACTGGCCCCCCAATCATACGCCTCGCCCACGGGAACGGCACCGTACATTACCGATGAGTTCCACGGTAAACAAATCGCGCTTGCGGAGTCCGGTGCAATTGCCGAGTATTTAAATGTAGTTTATGGTAAATCTGAGCTGGCCGTGCCGCCCACCAACGAGTTCTATCCGCAATACTTGTTTTGGCTGCACGCCGCGAACGGCTCGCTTGTTCCGGCACAAATGCTGCAGATGTTTGCTCAAATTGTCCCTAATGCTGCAGATTCGCCATTTGCCGAGTTGTTCCAAAGGAGAACACAAAAATACTTGAAATTGCTAGATTTTGAACTGGGCACCCGCGAATTCGTGGGAGGAAACCAATTTTCGTTGGCAGATCTCCTGATTTTGTTCCCTTTAACCACAATGCGCTTGTTTGTCCCGCTGGATTTAAGTCCTTACGAAAATATACGGGCGTATGTTGAGCGGATCACTGAACGGCCCGCGTACGTTCGGGCCATGCAGAAATGCGACCCGCAGTTGCTTAAACCGCGTCTTTAAATTACAATAGGGCATTATTGCTACATACATTATTGGCTAGACTACTTATTGTAGGCACGTAGCCACTTCAAGGTACCATTACTAGACGCTCTCACATATCAAGTAAGAATATACCAAGTACGTTACTCGCTAGGCTACGTATTGTGGGCACGTAGCCACTTCAAGAAACACACCATCATCACTGTGGCTACGCAGACTAATAAATGCAGGGTAATGACTTCTGGAAAGCTTTATGGCTCTTTTATGCATGTGCTAAGCGTCCATCAGGTGCTGGCGCTCATCGCAGTCCCGCAGTAACAGATAGATAGCGCGTCTGGTATGTGAACAACACCTCGAAAAGCGCACACCCCACCACTGTGCTAGCGTACTTATTGTGAATCTATAATGAGCTACTTCGAATCAGGAAGCACCATGGTGCCTTATATAGATCTGGATAGCATGCGAGCAATAGACAGTATTCACCTTGGATAGCGCTGCCCGCCTTGGATGATAGACAGGCACCTTTGGCAGCGTATACCGTGGTATATTATGATTTCTACAGAGCCGGTGTTAACGAATTAACGTATACTGAATGGATGTGACGTGGAAAGCAGTCTTTTACTGTATGCGATGCCTCAAATAGTAAACAGCACACCGCTGTGCCCACTTTGAGTATCACCAAATACGAACATCCAACGTTATGCATCCAGCAAATGAATAGGTGAAAGAGGCACACGGCACTGGCCGTTTACATAAATTCATTAATTCTACTTGTACAACACCGGCCTTCAATAGTATAGCCACACAGAGAGTTTATAGTCACAGAGAGTTTATAGTCACAGAGAGTTTATAGTCACAGAGAGTTTATAGTCACAGAGAGTTTATAGTCACAGAGAGTTTATAGTCACAGAGAGTTTATAGTCACAGAGAGTTTATAGCCAACGAGAGGAGAGCTACATAGAGTGTATATTTGAACTATACAGAGGGTTTTAACGAGTTCACTTATACTGGAGATACTGGAGAGGGTGTATAGTGGATAGCACCTCATTAGTTAATACGCATATACGCGGTGACACGTAGACGAATGTGCATGTAAACACTGTACGCTGGGAAACGTGAACACTGGGCCGATTAAGTGCATTTGACTGTCTTCCTGAGTGCATAACGGGCTGTCCATGAGTACATACTGGACTCTTTAAGTACATACTGTACTGTCCTTACATTTTAGATAGTGGACTGTCCTTGAGTACATATTGGACCGTTTGTAAGTACATTCTAGTTACTGGACTGTCATACGTACATTTTAGTAACTGGATTGTCTTCTAGAGTGCATACTGGACTATCCTGGAGTAAATGGACTATCCTGGAGTAAATGGACTATCCTGGAGTATGGATTATCCTGGAGTATGGACTATCCTGGAGTATGGATTATCCTGGAGTATGGATTATCCTGGAGTATGGACTGTCCCGGAGTATGGACTGTCCCGGAGTATGGACTGACTGGCTACTCCTCAATTTCACCCGCTGGCTCCCATCCATCACGTCCCTCCTTCCACAACGTTACCTTGTTGTCACCACCCGACACCGCTAAGATATTGCCCGATAACGACCATGAGAGTCGCCAAACAATCCCCGGGAACGGTTCTTTTGTCAATGGCTGCGAAGTCCATTTTCCCGACTCGTCTTGGGTCCAAATTAGTACTGTGCGGTCCTGCGAACCAGAGGCGATGTGGTTGTTCAGTAAGGTACTTGGAGACCACGTGACGTCCCGCACCCAGTCGGTGTGGCCCTCCAACGTAGCATCCAAAACGAAATGGGCCCCCTCCAGCCGCCAAATCTTCACGAGGTTGTCGCTGCCACCAGTGACAATTCGCTGGAGTTCACCTTCAACGTACGGCGCCCACGAAACGGCATTTGTGCCGATTTGGTGGGCATTGAACACCGATCTCGCGAGCACAGCGGAATCGCCATTATCCGCCTGGATTTCCAGCAAACTCACGCGGCCATCGCTTGATCCGCACAGCAGCAAAGGCCCCAGTTCAATGGGAGCCCAGGCAATGCTGTTTACACTCGCTTGGTGCTCCGCATACACGCCGAGCTGTTTCCAGCCATGCCTTTCTTCTTTCCAAACGAAAACTTTCCCGTCGTAGCCGCAGCTCGCCAGTAACCCAGCGCCGGAGCCGCCACCGAATTTCGGGTGGCCCCAGCAAACTTGCCAGACGGGGCCCTCGTGGCCCTTCAGCGTTTCTATAAGCCGCTGGCTGCCGTCAGACTCGCCAATCTCGAAAATCTTAATGGTACGGTCCGAAGAACAGGTTGCCAGCCGCCGGCCGTAGTAGTCAAGGCCGGCGTCATGAACGACGTCGGTGTGCACGTTGCTCAGCGTTACCATCGTGAGGAGGACAAGTGCCCTGCCCTCACGATCCACCTGACATGGTGCCCGCGCCCTAACCACGAGCACGTTGAGGACTAAGTTGTGGGGCTAAGGCTGAGGCCGGCCAATATGAGGGGCATTTATTTCGCCCGCTAGTAATATTATCATCCAAATAAACAGGTTATATTCTTAACGTGTAGAAATTATGCACAAGTATAAAATTTCTAGCTCTCTAGTGGTTTTGGTGGGTCTTTTAGGGACGCCCTGAGGCAGGCCAATGTGAGGGGCATGCGACCTGCCCGCTACTAATGAAATCGGCTAAATAAACAATTTCTAGCTTTAATGGATACAAATTATGCAGAAACACTAGCTCTGCAATGGTTTAGTGGGCCTTTTAGCAAGGCAGCCTGAGTTGGGTCTAAAGACACGGGAGTATCGGGGGACATCCAGCCCGCTAACAGTTTAAATTAACAGTTTATATTCTCAACGTGTAGAAAATATGCACAAATGTTAAATCTGCAGCTCCGTTGTGGGTTTGGTGTGCTCTTTAGCGACGCTCAGCGGCAGAACAATGTGAGGGATATGCAACCCACCCACCAGTAAAGATATCGACCAAATAAACAGTTTCTATTCTTAATATGTAGATATTATGCACAGGCACTAAATTTTCAGCTCTGTCATGGTTTTAGTGGGCCCTTTAGCAAGACAGCCTTAGTTGGGTCTAAAGACAGGGGAGTGGGAGGGCGCATCCAGCCCGCTAACAGCTTAAATGAACAGTTTATATTCTTAACGTGTAGAAAGTATGCCCAAATACTAAATTCCCGGCGATGTTGTAGTTTTGGTGTGCCCTTCAGCGAGGCCCTAATAATGCCGCACCCACCGCGAGGAATATGTCGAAATTCTTGAAAAATCGAGTTTATCCTCCATTGAACTGACAAGGTCTTTAATTAATTTCTGCGAATAAACATTGGCTAGGACACCTTGTTATTTATGAATCATATTGAGGATTAGAGCCATGGAAGGTGTTCATATGCACGATTGGGACTGTGCACTTTCGTCTCTATAAAACGTTCAAATTAGACAATACGAAGTAATAATTTTTATTGTTGTAGCAGAGTGACTTCAATAATATTTTTATTCTTGAACCTACGTCATTGATGCAGTCCTATATGGAGAAATCGTGAAATTTTGAATATCGACTGAAATTTTGATGCTGGGCGGGGTTTTCACGACGATGGCGTTGGGACCCCAGAGGATATAGCCAGAGTGAATGTTAATGGCATGGCGAATGTTTGGGATAGGGTTTTACCGGGATCATGTGTGTGGGACCTCGCTCTGTTGGGACAAGGTCACCACACTACTTAGCCACACTACTTCAGTTCCTTCTCAAAACGGATGGATTTCCTTAATCTGTTCTATTATGATGGCAGCATAATTCTACACGCAATGACTGGTATATAGCTAGCTATATGGGCTATATGACTGGCAAAAATGGGTCGAACTCGACCCGCATGAAATCCTACATGTAGCTGGCTGTATGGCCCATGACTAGACGTATGGTTGCTTAGAAATCTTCTAGTCGGGGGTGTTCATTATTTCGAGCAGTATGAATAGCCGGGGCATGAAGTCCTACTGGCTGTATGGCCTATGGCTAGTATCGCAACGTATGGATGCTTAGTAATCTGAACATTTAGTCGGGGGTGTTCATTATTTCGAGCAGTATTTCCATGGTTAGTTGGGACCTAATAATCCCGCACCCACCGCGAGGAATCTGTCGGAAATTTTGAAAAATCGAATTTATCCTCCATCGAACTGACAAGGCCTTTAATTAACTTCTCCGAATAAACAATGGCTAGGACACCTTGTTATTTATAAATTATATTGAGGCTTAGAGCCGTGGAATGTGTTTATATGCACGATAGGGAGTGTGCACTTTCGGCTCTATAAAACGTTCAAATTAGACAACACGAAGTAATAATTTTTATTGTTGTAGCAGAGTGACTTCAATAATATTTTTATTCTTGAACCTACGTCATTGATGCAGTCCTAAATGGAAAAATTGTGAAATTTTGAATATCAGCTGAAATTTTGATTCTGGGCGGGGATTTCACGACGATGGCGTTGGGACCCAAGAGGATATAGCCAGAGTGAATGTTAATGGCATGGTAAATCTTTGGGATAGGGTGTTACCGGTATCCTGTGCGTGTGACCTCGCCCTGTGTTGGGACAAGGTCTCCACACTACTTCACCACACTACTTCAGTTCGTTTTCGAAACGGATGGATTTCCTTAATCTGTTCTATTATGATGGCAGCATAATTTTACACGCAATGTCTGGAATATGGTTGGATATATGTGCTATTTGACTGGCAAAAATGGGTCGAACTCGACTCGCATGAAATTCTACATGTAGCTGGATTTTGGCCCATGAGAAGTATCGCAACGTATGGGTGCTTATAATTCTACTAAGTGGTATGTCTGCCTGATGTGCATACGTGTGTTGTCAATGGTATTATTCAGGGAACCATTTGGCAAATTTATGGAGTGAACACCCACGTATGAGCCATAAACAGCTTCAGTGCACTTTCTAAAGTCTGAAACGCGCAAAAACTTGACGGAAACACTTAGAATTGTAGTTTATTTGTGATTAATGTGTAGTTAAGTATGGGAAGGCCTCGCCAGCCCGATATTGCCGAGATAGGACCGGGCGCAGTTGGCCACGACACGCAATTCGGGAGCGTCGCGGTTCCATTCGACTAAAACGGCATTCAATTGAAGCAGTAATTGTTCTTGCTCGTTAAGTAAATCAGCAATTCGCCACATCCGCGTTTTACGCAGCTGGATGCGGGGGTCGTCGTTGTGCATGGTAAACGCTGTAAACAAACCGCGACCCTAAACCCATCCCCCATCGTGTTCGGAAGTAAATAGAAACAATAAGTAAATGAGGCCCTGGCGTTTTATAATGCCACCCTTCATAAATATACTATTTGTATTTAGTAGGATATTTACCATGGATGCTAATATTATGGGAGATTCGTGTGTTGTATAAGAGACACGTCCACAGCTTCTTCTAACGACAGTCAATACTGCAATGACCCCAAAGGAGAATGCAGACGTTCTCAATAGCGATAATACTACAAAATTCAAGATCTTCCCGACCTGGAGACCGGCTCGTACCGTTCATGCACATTTTGAGATACGGTGTTACTTGGTACCATCATGCGTGAGCGGTCCGAAAACGGCACCCTCGCTGACTCGACAATATACGCGGCTACAGAATGTGCGGGTGTACGGGAATCGGCAAGCCTTGATCGGTGACTGGACGAAGAACATTCACACCGCGCATTGTTGGCAGTGTGATACCATCTGGAGGTACGGAACAAATAGACTGAATGGATACCGCGTAGTGAGTGCAGACCAGGCACCAATGGCAACTCGGCAGATATAAACCTCAAAGTGGACGTGGCAGAGGTGACGGGCGATCTGGCCGCAGTATTTACTTATTTGATGCATTGGCCCCTTGTGAAGAACAGTAGTGCACCCGTGAAGTAATTGAAGCATTTCAGTTTATCCAGAATGAACTTCGGACAATTAGTGCTGCTATCCTTTTGTATTGTTAAGGACCTATAGTGTCGTAGACTGATAGATGCCCACTGGACCCATACAAAAGGACAGACAAGGACACATGAGGTACTAATGGACTTCGTATAGTATAGTGTAATGAATGTATGTACAGGTTCACAAACGCTTAAACAACGCTATGAATCTATATTCGGGGTCAGCACGAAACATAGTACCAAAACGGGTGCTGTTAATATTCCAGCGAGGTTAGAGGCTGCTCCACTAGCAGGGTAGACTTAAACGAGTATATTTAAACGAGTACATATAAGGGATTGTACTCAAAATGAAGCCGCATCTATATAGCTACCCACTGGTGATCACTCGTAGCTGTACGACCCCCACATGTCCCCAAACACAGGTAATACACCCCCACCGGTCACCACGCAAAGTAAAACAATAAAATATTTACTTAGTTACCGTTGTACACCGATCCACTGCCTTTAGGCCGGGGTGCGGGCTTCGCTTACGCAGCCATGGAGGCATACCTAGAAACGCTGCCCGAAGCGGTGATCGCGCGGCTTTTCGGGTCGCCAGCATCATGTTTAGCACTTTTACGGCTGCTACCGCCCCTGGCCAAAGCCGTGGTTCTGCGATTACTGTTTAGTCCCGCACCGATGCCGTTAACGGCAGTTCATGCATTTTTGGCACCGGCCCCGCGCCGGCTGCAGCTCGAAGTTCTGCAAAAACTACGTAATTTAAAAATCATGCGGGAAAAATTCACCACCCAAGAATTGGAGTTGCACGCTACTTTCCAATCGTCGCTGCAAACAGCGTTAACTAGCGGCCCTGCCAATGCTAGTTTTGCCGAGGCTGGGGTGCCAGTTGCACCGGCTACTTTGGAAAAGCACCAGCGTGAACGGTGGGAGGCCATGCTGCATTTCATGGTGAGTAGTGCTGATGACAATGTGAGTTCACCGACATTGGGAGCTACCTTTTTGGCATTGCTCGTGCATGCTGGACTTCTAAGTCGCGGCGGGAGAAGAATAACCACTGATGGGTTCCAATTTTTACTTATGGGCGCACACACCCAAGTATGGACCTTACTTTTACACTATTTAAGCCATGCTGCCGCTTTAGGTTTAGACCCCACCGACGTGCTTAACTTTATATTCCAGTTAGGCACGCTGGCTCGCGGGAGAGGCTACGCCGTAACGGATTTACCCTCACAGTACCGAAGAGTGCTAACGGAACTGGCCGAGCTGGGCATTGTTTACGTGCGGGACGGCATCTTCTATGCGACCCTGGCCCTTAGTGAGGGGGCCGAGGTCCCCACGCCAGCCACGAAATCCGAGGGGTTTATAATCGTTGAGACTAATTATAGGCTGTACGCGTACACGGAAAGTCAGTTACAAATCAGCATTCTTAATTTGTTTTGCGATTTGAAGTTCAGGTTTGCAAACCTCGTGGTCGGGCGGTTGACGAGGCACAGCTCACGAAGGGCGATGGCGAACGGCATCACTGCTGACCAGATAGTCGAGTATTTACAGTCCAATTTGCGGGGGGATGTCATTTTACCGCCAACAATTACCGATCAGATCCGGCTGTGGCAGTTAGAGCTCGATAGGTTTAGGCAGGCACCGGGGTTTTTGTTCAGAGACTTTGCCTCGGCTAAACAGTACGCCACGGTCGCCCAATTCGCTCAGGATATAGGTGCGTTGTTATGGCGTAACGATAGGACGCGGACATTCTTTGTGGAAGAACGTAGCGTGCAGGATATCACACAGTTTGTGAACCGTTCGGAAACCGCCAAATCTGAGGTGAGCTAGCGTGCATGAACAAAGTTAAATAATGTCAGGAACACGCCGAACATCTATTGAACTATCGCTAAGCTTTGTACATAAATGAAAATACACTCCAGTATAGCATAGTATGCAGTAATAACCGTATTCGGTATGTAATAAATACTTTAATGAGCGGCAATCTCCGCCGCAAGCGATGGCGACCGTTGCAGAGGCCGCTGCCCCAGCTCACTGAACGCTTGCTGGAACTCGCGCATGCGCTGAACAAGCGTTTGCAGCGCCCGACGTTCAACTGCAGCCGACTCTGTTTGCCGCGAGCGCTCCGCATCAATTTGTGCCGACCGCAGTCGTCGGGATGCCATGTAAACTATTTTATGCAGTTTGTTCCACTCAATGAACGTGTCTAAATCGGCATCGCGCTCTATTGGCAGCACAAGCTGGTCGGCCAGCAGCTCATTGGCAAGCCTTTGCTCCCACGCCCCGCTGCGGCGGGCTACCTCGTCTCTGACAGCAGCATACTCGGTCGTGCCTCGTTCAATAAAGTTGATCAAAGCATACAAGGCATCCCGCGTGTTACCCTTATCGGCTTGCGGTTCAAACTGGGCAGCATACTCGCCGCGTTCCCATGAATCGACGGTATTGTGGCACTGATCTTCAGCCGAGACTAGCAGATTTTCATACTCCATAAGCCGTTTAAGCAATGTAGCATCATTGAGCGTGCGCGGTGCTTCAGTATGCGTGTTTGGTGGTGCATTTGGAGCAGGGCGACGGAGCGGGAACCTTGGTCCAGCAAACAGTGTTCGTATAACTGTTCGCACGCCCACAATCAGCCCGCGGGCACCCTGTACAAGCCCCCGCCTAACTGCCTGCCACTGGTTGATCACCGCCCAGCCTGCAGCAACGCACAGAATCACAATGACAGCACCAATGAGATCAGTAATATTTCCACTGCTGCCGATACCCGAGCTCTCCTTCGCTCGTGCTGGTTCGGCAGGTGTAGCGGGCGTGTCAGCATCATCCGCCATCGCTGCAACACCCAACAACTCAGCGCCTTCCTCATCGCTCACTAAATCAACCGCCACGATCGCCCTATATGCGGTCAAGGCTTTCCGCCAGCCTAAAATGCTACCCTGTTGCGGTGCCAGCCCACTGTGCCCGCCCAGCAAATGCAACGCAGTGAAGAACTGCGAGAATTTCACGGGGACCCATGCCTCGGGGCTGACCATGGCCATCGAGAACTGCTCCATAGCATGCTCAAACCTTTTGCGAGCGTACTCGATGGTTCCCTGTAGCCAATGTGCCATCCCCAAATTGGCGCGCAGCAGTTGCGGTAAGTACTCATCAGCACCGTACTCCACCGCCTTCATTAAACCATCCACGCTGTCACGCGCACCGGCAATCAAAAACTGCTGCTTTGCCAATTCCTTACGATCAGTCACGACGAAAGCTGGCAGAGGCCATTCCGTGAGAGCCCTCGCAGCTCGGCCCAGCCGTGAATTAGCACGGAATAAACGGGTTAAAACTTGCCCCACCATCGAGTGCTGCGTGTCCAGCAGATCCCCCAAGTTTAGCGCGGCAGCCCGAACGCCTAATTCGCTGCTGACAAGGAACGCCAGCATCGCTGATTCAAGGTCGCCGCGTTTATACCGCCGCAGTCCAAACGAAAACGGAGAAAACACCTCTTCCAGTGCATAAATACCTTCCATGTACCGCTCTAAAGTGGTCGGGTCGTTCGGCCGCAAGTGTGCTAACATCAACGAAGCGGCTGGAGCCCTGCCCATACTCTCACTCACAACGTGCCGCAATGTTTGTACTGCGCGGTGGTAATCACCGTCGGCTAATTGCAGTTGCGCCAGCTCCATCGGCAGGGTATAGTCGTTGCTAACTGACGTGTTTGCAAACGCCGCTTCGAACAATTGCCGGAGTTTATACTTGTCAATAGTACCTTCTGTGCGTAATAACTTATCGGCATACTCCGTAAAGTCGCGCCGCGTGGTACCCTGCTCACGCAAATCTTCTGGGATCTCATGCGTGAATTTATGAAAAGGCTTGCCCTTCTCGCTGTTTAAAGTGTTAAGAGCCTCTCGCCAAACAGCCAGGGCCTTCCCACTCGCACATGACGCACACCCTTTCCGGTCCACAATCTCGTACAGTCTATGTGCCATCGCGAAATCCGGGGTTTTCGTGCCCTCGCCGCCATGCAACAACCTTTCCGCCAAAAACTCAATACACAACGAATGGATCGGCTCGATCTCGTCGAGCATCAACCCGAACTCAGGGTCCCAAACCTGGTTCATGCATTTATGTGCATACGCCCAGCTCGCTTCCCACCGGGGCTCGTTCACTTTTCCAAACGAGATCGTGGTTGCGTAAATGCGGGCAAGACCATACATCGCTCGCGGATCCTGCTCGTAATCGGCTCTATACGTCAATGTATCCAGAGCCTCATCCAACGAATCGAACTGGTCTTTAAACACGGCATTGACAAACCCCCAAGCAGCACTGCGTTCGCCCAACGAAATGGATGTGCGCATTGCCGGTGGTACACGTCGGCGGTAGACGTGCCGGCCATACAATCCGGTGTTTGTTTCCGCGCCAAACGCATAGGTCACGGGGTTCACCCGCGAGTAGTACCAATGCACCCCGCGGCTATTATGTATTTCTAGCATATCCTCCAACAAAATGGCACCTGCACGGCGATAATATTCGAGCGCATGATCACGGGATGCCGGAACATGGCGGCCCAAAAGCGTGCGGTGGCCCATTGCAATCATTGCCTCCAAAGAACCCAAATCAGCTGCCAGAGTGTAGTAAAGCGTTGCTTTGGCATGATCCACGTCAATTTGGCCAAACAAACCGGTGGAATACGCCACACCGAGCATAAACATCGCATCGACATCACCCTGTGAGGCTGCCAGTTCAAGGCTTTCGACTGAACCGGGCAGGTCTCGTTTGAGACCGCCGAGGCTCCAGAACTGCGCCATTCCGCGTTTGTAGCTGTCATTTGCCAAAATTGCGTGCTCAGAATCGTTTAAAATATCCACGCGGGGCTGTGAAATGACACTTTCGTCGTTTAACACGCGCTGAGCAGCCGTGTAGATACTGAACCGATTCAAGGCGTGCGGGCTCGAAAGTTTTTGGGGAAGAGGAATGAGTGCATCCAATACGACACTGAACAAAGGGTGCGGGTCATTACTCGCCAGCCAGTCGTGGATTTCGGCGGTACAAACCGCTACGAGCGTAAGGACACCCACACGCATGCCGAACCCTGCCCGTGCCCCGCTGAAGTGCTGTCCAGCGGCTGTTCGGTCACATGATATAAGCACGCCTCAACTCTGTACTCGTTGCGTGATGGCATTCTGCAGCAGTTGTAGGCGTTACCACGAGACGCAGTGGGAGTATGTACATGTAGTGTTGGTATTTGGCAACGTTTTTAAGCTAACATCATACGGTGTCGCACTTTATCCGTTGCTGGTAAGCTAAAGCGAGACATTGTGGGCGTTGGCTCATGCTTAGTGTCGCAACGTATGCGTGCTTTGTAATCCAAAAGTTTAGTCGGGGGTGTTCATTATTTCGAGCAGTATACCCATGGCTAGTTGGGACCGCACCCATCGCGAGGAATCTGTCGAAATTTTTGAAAAATCGAATTTATCCACCATTGAACTGACAAGGCCTTTAATTAATTTCTTCGAAGAAACAATGGCTAGGACACTTTTTCATTTATAAATAAAATTGAAGATTAGAGCCGTAGAAGGTGTTCACATGCACGATAGGGAGTGTGCACTTTCGGCTCTATAAAGCGTTCCAATTGGACAGGACGAAGTAGTTATTGGTATCATTGAAGCTGAATGACTCCTATAATTTTTTTATTTTTTAACCTAGGTCATTGATTTAGTCGTGTATGGAGAAATCGTGAAACTTTGAATATCAGCTGAAATTTTGATGCTGGGCGG
>JAJMBI010000013.1:96493-107226 GCA_030572815.1 Starmerella asiatica | reverse complement strand
TATGGGCTATATGACTGGCAAAAATGGGTCGAACTCGACCCGCATGAAATCCTACACGTAGCTGGCTGTATGGGTAGACGTATGTGTGATTAGTAATCTAAACGTTTAGTCGGGGGTGTTCATTATTTCGAGCAGTATACATGATTAGCTGGGGCATGAAATCCTACTGGCTGTACGTCCTATGGCTAGTATCGCAACGTATGTGTGCTTAGTAATCTGAACATTAAGTCGGGGGTGTTCATTATTTCGAGCAGTATACCCATGATTAGCTGGGGCCTAATAATCCCGGGCCCACCGCTGGCAAGACGTGAGCTATTCAATGGATATATATAAATGTTTGCTCTGATGGTCAAGTGATACTTGCAACCTTACGCCTACCCAGCTTTTAGGTACTCCGGTTCTCGGGCCACCTATTCAATGGCCGGTAAGCTTTTTATTCACGTTTTTACATTTAAAAGACCCACCCGTGCTTTCAGCGTCTAAATCAAAACATATTCATTTAAATCGAGTTGAATCCAAATCGAGTTGAACAAATTTTCTAGTGTTGCTGTTCACCACCACCCGTTTACGGTGGTAAGTCAGGTGCGTTGCTTAACTGGTTGAGGAGGTTTATAGCTTGCATGAAGGGTTAGGTTCCAGTCATGGGTTACTTTCTGAAACGGGTCGACGGCTCAAACGTCACGCGCACGGACGCCCACGAGATTGCCCGGGTGCGGGTCGATGCCCTTCGTGTAGATGTGTTACAAACGGTATTTATCCCCGAGAAGCACCGCGTGGATCCCGAGGCTTTGCCCCACATCCACGACTACGACGAGCTGAGGCGCAAAACCGATCTTTTCAAAACGAGGGTGGAGCGGTTTTCCCGCCATTTGTATTTACAACTAATTAGCAACCCGCACGCTATTGATTATGTGCTGGTTGATGACAACACGGGCCATGTTGTTGGTGCCGCATTGTATAGCCTGCCGGATTACGACGAGCACCAGACATTTGAACCAACACTGTTGCGCAAACTGTACATTCTTTGGGTAAAAATCGTTTTCAAAGTACAGGATTTCTTTGCTGCGAAAACCCCGGGGATGCTAGAGCTGCTCAAACAGTACGTCACTGCAGCTGAACAATTGGGCCTGCAGGGCACAAACGTTTACTCGCTGGAGGAATTGCAAAGTTTCAGCCGGGAGAAGCTGGAGTCCGTGGTTTACCCGCAGAACTTGTCGTACTTTTTAGAGATAATCACTATTCGTACGGATCAGCACAAGAAGGGGTTGGGCCGCAAGCTGCTGCAGGACTCGATCGCGGAGATCACGAAGCTAGCCAGTCCTCCCCCGGGGGTGCATGGACCGGCGAAAATTCAGTGGCAGAGTGCTCCGGGTGCTCGCAATTTCTACCGTCGGTTGGGGTACACCGAGGGTGCAACGCACACGAACGAAAAGGGGTTTGACCATTCTGTTTTCTTTAAAAATGTTGACTAGTCTAAATAGTTTGAACGGTCGAATGCATTGCAGGTTATATGCGTACGCTTTGAACTGCTATGCATTGCTATGAACTGGTATCCTTTGTACGTATCCTTCGTACGCTATATCTTTTGCACGTTACTTTTTACGTTATAAACTTTGTTATATGCATTGTACGCTATGCACTGTATACTTGCAGGTCATGCATTGTATCGGCGTGCCTTATTTTTATGCTGGGTAAGGTGAAGTGAAAAATATGTTTAAAGTGGGACTCGACGTGCCCTCCGAGGTCGCTAAAGAACCCGCGGTCAAAAAGCGAAAGAAGGTAAATGGTGCTGAGAAACTGAATAGTAATGACCTTCAGCGCATGCTGGACGAGCTGAAAGAGCCCAATGGCAAACAGAATCTTGTCAAACCCGTGCCGGCATCCGACATGGCTTCCACAGTTAAAGACTCTGTTAACACCAGTAAAACTATTCGAAATGATAAAAGGAAACCCCAAAAGCAAAAAACTGACAAAACCCGTGGTGCAGAGCTACACAAAATTGCGAAAACTGATGAAATTGGGGGAACTAACAACTCAAATGAAAATGCTGAACATAAGTTCGAAGCCAATCAAAAGTCAGGGAAAGTTAAGCATGGTAAAAGGTCTGCTGAGCAGATTGAACAGCCCGAAAAGTCCAGTTTGGAACTCAATGCTACTCCCAGCTCGTTTTGGGCGGTGGGCGAGAAAAAACTCACGCCAATGCAGCTCAAAATGCAGCAGAAGTTGAGCGGGGCCCGATTTAGGTGGATAAATGAGCAATTGTACACGACAAACTCCCAACGGGCTTTTGATCTTTTTCAAAAACAGCCCGAGGTTTTCAAGGAGTACCACGAGGGTTTCCGGCACCAGGTCTCGCAATGGCCCGAAAACCCAGTGAATAGTTTTGCTGAACAGTTTTTTGAGCGCACTAAGCGGGCCCTCAATGCTCCTGGTGGGCTTCCCGGTGTCAAGGCGGGACGTCCCACGGTAGTGGTTGCAGATATGGGCTGTGGCGAGGCCGAACTGGCACTAAAGCTACAGCAGTTCAGCCAAAAGAATCCGAAAAAGCCTAAATTTGAAGTGCACAGTTTCGACATGCACGCTGGCAACGAACGGATCACGGTGGCGGATATCGCCCATGTGCCGCTACCTAACGAAAGCGTTCATGTTGCCGTGTTCTGCCTGGCATTGATGGGCACGAACCTCACGGATTTTGTGCGGGAGGCAATCAGGATTTTAAAACCCAATGGGTTGGTGTGGATTGCCGAGATCAAGTCAAGGTTTGAAAACAATGATTTTGCCGACTTCGTGGAGAAGTTGAAGGAGATGGGACTGTACCACCGCACCACTGATGACACGAACAAGATGTTTGTGAAGTTTGAGTTTGTGAAGCTGCCGCACAAACTAGCGAAGGCGCGCAATCAGAGCCCACATCTGACGTTGAAGCCGTGCCTATATAAACGGCGATAGCCTGTTGTACATTAGCTGCAATTCATTATCTAGCCTTTTGAGCACGTCACTAATGCGAGCTCAATGTCAAATGGAAATCGGTTGCCGCTCGGCAAACTAGATGAACAATCAGTTACCCACACAGTGCTCCTCATACATGCTCAGCGATGGATGCACCTTAGTCAATTTAGTTAAATGAAAACAGTCAGTTCTATTAATTATGTGTTTCATTGGAGCTCAAACAAATTGCCACGCACTCAAGTAGAAGCTGCCAGCTTAACACCACGAACCGTACACACTGCAAATGTACGCACCGTAGCTGTAGTCATAGTCAACATTAATTTGCTCATTTTGAGGATCACGATGTTTGGAGTATAGTATGCGAATATCTGTTCAAGTTAGCGTTTCGGCATCGCCATACTCCACAGCTCCACGCGATTAAACATTAAGCTATGATACAAGGTAGAAGATGAAAGGTGAGGAGTGGTGCGAATTGGAATCTTTCTGCCAAGAGAAACTATATTATTTTTTATATAGGTCCAACCAAAACATGGGATACATTCCAGGCATTGGCATCCACGAAGTTTACGGGAAATCTTGGTTGCTATCTAATAAATATAATGGAACTGGTAATATCTACTGCAAATAACCAAAACTTCGTAACATAATTACTTGAAATTCATATTGTGGAGTATGCGGACTGCATAAGTCACGCGAATGGGGGGACGAAGAGTATCTTACGTGGCACCTCCAGCAATCAAGCAGTTCATAGTTATATTTCTGTATTTATTTGAGCAATTTCAGGTCCGGATGCACCAAAGCGCGGTAACACGAATCGACCCCGCGCCGCCGCCATTACGTTATGTCCGGGCTGTTCGACGAATGGGCGTACACTGTGTACGAACCCGCCTCGCCCGAGGCGTTGCCCGTTGAAGTGCGTGAACCGCCGCGTGTTACGGTTCCCTCGCCAAGGCTGCGGGCCCGTGCGACCACCGGCGCACCGGTTCCTTCATTGGACCTACTGGGCGCCGCGACGCCGCGCGCAATTCAAGACGGCGCCGCGCACCACGCCGACACGCCGTTGGTCGGCGCACAGTGGACGCATGGCAATGTGCGCCAAAGGTGGCTGGCGCATGCTGATCCTGCTCAATTTGGCTACGACGACGCCGTTTGGCGTGCGAAAGTTATTCGGTTTGAAACCGAGTTGCGTGCCGTACGCCGCGCCGCTGAGGTGTCTGCCGGCGCACACACCGCCGCCGTAGCGTTGGCAAACGACACTGACGGGCTGTTGCGCGAGCTCGACGAAGTATTGCAACACGATTTGGTGCCGCTGCGCACTTTAGCCACGCGCGGCGCTGATCTCCGCGCGCGTCAGGATGCGGCCCAGGCCGCTCGCGAGGCGCTCGAGACCGGCTGGACAGCTTTGGAGCGAGTACAGCGCGTGCTGTATGGCGCTGCGCCGCGCGCTGTGCCGCAGCTCGCCCGTACCTTTGCCGACATCAAGGCAGGCACGGAGTTTATGGCACAGCATCCGGACTTCCCTGACGCCGCGAGCGCTACCGATGCGTGGCGCCGCTGTGGTGAGCGTGCGCTGGCAATTGCTGGGGCGTATGCGGCGCACGAGCTACGGCGTACTGCACACCGGATTGCGAAGCTGCATACGCCGTCTAGTAGTGCGGGTGATACTACCAATGGTAGTAGCGTCGACGCTAGTAATGGCGGTAACGCGAACGTTGGCGTTGGTGTTGGCGCCAGCAGCGCTCTCGTGTACGGCAAGTTTAAGCACGACACTGAACGGCTTCTCCCCACACTGGCACTGATTTCTGCAAATAACGGCGACAGCGCTGTGTGGCCCGACCTTCAACACACGTACTGCGACGTTCGGCACCCCCTCGTTGCTGCCGACGTCGTGCGTTATGCGGCGCCGCTGAACGCACACGCCGAGATCAACGATGAGTTCATTGATGCCGCTCGCACTGCGCTGGTGCAAACGCGCCAGCTTCTAAACGCCGAAACCGAGCTGTTTCTCCATCTTTTCGGCACAATAACGCCGGCATTCCGGGCGTGGCTCGCTGATTTGGCCGACCCGCTTTACACTGCAGTTCGGCGATTAATTGTGCACGAAACGGACATTTCGCATTTGTGTCAGCTCATAGTTTTGGCATCCTCTCATGTCGGCGATGTTGGCGACGCTGTCGGTGATGCTGCTGGCAGCGACGCTGTTCGCAACGACGATGTTCGCAACGACGATGTTCGCAACGACAATGTCCGCAACGACAATGTTCGCGACGACAATGTTCGCGACGACAATGTTCGCGACGCTGGAGATGTGGCCGGGGAGCTCGTCGCCAGCGCTGCTCAAAGCCGGTTGGTGTTCCGCACGCATCTTATCATTGACACGCTGGCACGGTATGAACCAGGGCCTAAAGACTTCGTGCGTGTTAGGTACCCCACAGTCGACACGACAGTGCAGGTGCTTGGCCAGGTTTACCAGCTGTTATCGCCTACGGTTTTCAACGAATTGGCGCACCGGTGCGTGCATGAGTGTTTGCTTAGCCTCAACCGCGCAATTTCATTGAAAACACCTGCATTTGGCGCCCCCGATATGCGGATTCATCTTTTCCACATCAAGCAGCTGCTTATTTTACAGTCGCAAATCGCCGATTTCGATCTCCACAACAGTGTCGTGCACGAAGTCGACTTCGGTGGCATCCAGCGACTGTTGCATGCCGCGGCCGCCACTGCCAAACGGGAAAATAATGATGCCGTGCACTCATTTCGGGAACTGCTCACGTTGGCATGGGATTCCGTGCCCCGCGTCGTGGAAATCATCGTTGACACGATGGAAGAAGTGTTTGCTGCATTGCGACATGCCGTGGAGCAGCTGTGCGGGGCGTTCGTGGCCCAGGTATTTGCTCCCGGACCGGGACCGACGGATCCCGTGCCGCTACTGGCGGACGTACGCTCGAACGTCGCCAAACATTTCGAGGAGCTGCGGGCAGCCATCACTGAGTACACCAGCGATGCCGATTTTACGAATTTCTTGTTGGATTCGGCACAGGTGGCGGTGCTCGACCGGTACACTGAAGAATACCGTGCTCTTGACGACACGGACCGGGCAGACGAGCACGTTATGGACATTGACACGATGGCAGCGTGGCTCAGCTCGGCTATATAATGTATATAGAGATGCAACATATTTTACTTAGCATCACAATTATATGCAGCACAGAGCTCCAGCAGTGAGAGTGTCAGCCACTACTTTCATTAAGAGCACTACTGAGAGTCCGCAACTTCCTTCATTTCACGTTCGAGTGTTTGAACAACCTCCGTCTCACTCTTGTCCTGCGAATCTGCCACCAAAACCCGGTAAGCTGCCCGCAGCATCAACGCAAACCAGTAAAAGTTCAGCAAGGCAAGCACCGAATAGCACGTTAATGACGTGTACACTACCGATTTAGGCACATTCGGCAAGTCATGCCGCAACGCAACGCTGAACAACTCCCAGCCATGCAAAGGTCCCGACACGACACGGCAGGCAAAGAAGATTCCGATCAGGGCAATGCCATTCAGCAGCTCTATCTTCTCGGAAACGAGTCCCGGCACGTTTGTGGCGAACCAGTGCACGTTCACAAACGGGGTGGACGCCTCGAACCACAAAAACGGCGCCCCGAAGCTGAGCATATACGGCCGTAAGCCTTGAGCAAACGAAAAAAGCGCCATCAAAGCATGAAACACAAATTTGATGCCGTTGTCGGACAAGTACCGCACGGTGACGGTGACGTCAAACAAAAAGTAACCACACACCAGTGACGTCGCCATTGCTCCATAGGGATCATAAGCGACCACTCCTGCAACGGCGGCAGCCTGCAATTCCGGTTCAGTGCGAATTCCGTGGCGCCACAGCTCCATTTGACGCTGGCGGGGCGTGGCCAATTCGGGAATGAAAAACATCGGAATTGCGGTTAAAATGCACACAAATGCATTCACCTGGGATGCACAATGGATCGCCACACCGGCCTGCTTATTCGCTGGAAGCCTTTGGAACCAGGCATACCGTTTAAGTACAGGTGCCGTCAAATTGTACACCAAAGTGTACAGGGCCGCCCCGATCAGGACTTCGTGGAGGTGTTGCGGGAGATACGGCAGGCCGAAAACATGGGCGAGTTTGTGCGCGAGCGGGGAGTGCTCGAAAACTGCTAAACAGTTCAGTGGATCGTGCATGGATACGTTTTATTTGCAGTACGCAAAGTAAGCCTATATATATAATCTTTTTTTTTGGTCGTAGCCCCGCAGAGTTAATTATTGTAGATATCTGATAAACTAAGTTTATAAACGTGGAACTTTGCACACATGTCTATATTTGGTGGATAAGTAGACCGGACAGAGGGCACCGGCACCTGGGACATTTCAAAAATACCGAGACTTTAGGGGCACTACAGCTTAAGTACTGAATTATTTTACATTATTTTAAGCGAGTTAGGCTACGCATCATCGTCGGGGTTGTAGTGGTTGGCTGCCAAACGGCGATTCAGCTCGGCCCGCACGTAATCTACTTTTTCGGGTGCCACGAGCAGGTGCGTGTCGTCGAGCTCCTCCAGGATGATGTCGTGCGTAGCAGAGTCCATCAGCACAATCAATGCCCGCACGGAAGGGTCGCACTCGATCAGCATGCCTTTGATCGCGCTCGGCATCCTAACCTCGAAGTCCGTTACGTGGCAGTAAATAAACAGCCGAAATTTATCAAATTATTTAAATAGACTAGAAATTACTGTAACATGGCCGTTAGTAGGTGTATCCTGTGGGGTTAATCGCCTTTGGGGATATCGCCTGTGGGGTCGGGGCTGTGTGCTTTACGGCAACGGCTATTCACTTGAGAAAGTGCACCAAGACCAGCTAGTGTACAAGCAGGGCAGGCGGATTTTTGAACCAACGTGCAGTGATGGCGCGGAGCATTGCCTCGTCGGTGCGCTCCGCATTTTCGCTCCCGAGCTCGACTCCGAGCGAAGTTAAACCGGAGTCGGACTCCAGCGCGGAGTCCGATGACGAGGAGAGCTTGTTTGTTTATACCCGGCTGTCGCAGCTGCCACCGACGTTCTTTCGTCGCGATGCCGTGAGTGCGTGCTTGTTCACTCCAACGTTGCAGGCATTGGCAACGCACGGCGGCATTGTGCACCTACGCCGGCCCGATGCCACGCCCATTCGCACTGTGCGCGTGCACCGGAGCACAGTGCTCCAGATCGACTCCGACTCCGACTCCGAGTACGTTGCCACGGCCTCGTTAGACGGCACTGTAGTGGTGGCTGCCGTGGCCGACGCCAGCGATACGGTGCAGGCGAGCTTCCGCAGACCTGTGCACGCCGTTGCCTTGCATCCTGACTACCGCCACCACCGCGCCTACGTCTCGGGGGGCACGGCCGGTGAAGTCGTGCTCAGCGAGCGTGGGTGGCTGAAATCACGGGCGGATTCCGTTTTGGCGCACACTTCTTCCACGATCTTGGCATTGGCATGGGTTTCAGTGTCTAGGGAAACGCGGATTCTATGGTGCAACGACGACGGCATCACGATCTACTCACCGGAGCAGCGCGCCGTACTCGCGCGCGTTCCGCGCTCCGGGGGCAGTCCCCCATCGGAGATGTTTAGGCCGCGCATTTGGGCCTCTAAACGCACCCAGGATGGCGTGGCTCAAGCCATTGTGGCGTGGGCGCGCACAATTTACACAATTGACCTTATAACTGGCAATTTAGTCGATGAATTCGCCGTGCCGTACACTGTGAGCGGAGCAGTCCCGTTTGGGTCGCGGCTCGCCGTGCTCACGGTGGCTGACGGTGCTCCGGAGCTCAAGCTTCTGGAGCAAAACCATTCGGAGTCGTATGCCGATGAATTGGAGTCGACCGGCCACCGGTTAGGCAGTAACGACTTTCACCTCAGCCAAGTCGGCACCACTTTGTACATTGTGAGCAGCTGTGATGCCATTGAAGCGCGGGAACGCACTCCCAACGACCATATCGCCTGGCTTGCCCATCGCGAACGCTTTTTTGAGGCATACCATGCTGCTCAGCGCACCGAAGATGAAGTAAATAGCGAGTTTAGTGTGCGTACGCTGGGGCTGAGGGCCGCTGAGCAGCTTGTTGACGACAACAACTGGGTAGCTGCCGCTGGTGTGCTAACCAACGTGCTTTCAGACCGTTCGGAATGGCTTTTGTGGTCAACGCGGTTTTTGGGTGCTCACGAGTACCTAATTTGGGGCGACGTTCTGCCCGGTATTGAGCTTGGCGACGTGCACCAAGTCGTGTTGGACCATGCAGTCAAGGCCCACGACGCACAACGGCTAGAAACGTGGCTGGGTAGGTGGCCTGCCACGCTGTATGACGGCATGGCCCTGGCTGAACAGCTTGAAAGTGCCGCAAATGCAGGTTCAGTCCAGGACCGTGCGTTGTTGCTGGTTCTGGCCAACTTGCAGCTGCAGCTCGGCGAGTACGTGCGGGCCGTGCAGGCGCTCGTGCGCGCCGATTCGCCCCGCGCGTTTGAAGTCACTAAACACTACCATCTTTGGAACGAACTGGCGGTGCTCGAGCTGTTGGAGGCGGTGCTGACTGCCGGTGACGGTGATGGGCTCGGCGACTACGTTTCAAGGCTGCGGGACCTTATCAGCGCGCGGGCACAGCTTGCCCCGGCCAAGGTTGTTGCCCGGCTTTCCTCAGGTAACAACGAACTATTGCTTTTTGGGTACCTTTCCGAACTTGGATCCGTGGACGAGACGTTGTTATCGGAGTTTGCTGATTTGGTGGTAAAACTGTACGTTCGCTACGACACCCGCAAGCTGTTGGGCTTCCTTGAGCGCTCGGATGCCTACGACATCAGTGCTGCCCTTACTTTATGTCGTTCGAACAGGCTGGTGAGCGAGCAGATTTATTTACTGGGCAGGCTGGGCCGTACTGAAGAGGCACTGGCGCTGATAGTTACTGAATTAAAGGACTACGCTAGGGCCACCGCGTTTGCCGCTCAGCTCGCCCGCAGCCAGGGGTCAGAAGTGTGGGATGAACTGGTTGCCCACTGTTCGGGGGCCCCACCGCTCGTGCTGGAGCTGCTGAAACGTAGCGAGGTCAGCCCGGCCAAGGTTTTGGCCGCGGTTCCCGCTGACGTCAAGATTCGCGGGCTCAAACCCGCGTTATGTGGTGTGCTGCGCGACCAGGAAACCGATCTAGAGTTGGCGAGCGGCACGTTGGCGATCGTTCGCACCGAATCGCGCCATTGGACCCAGGCGTTGCGGGCCCGCCGCTCGGAGGGAACTGTTGCCGATGATGCTGCCATGGGTACACCAACTTTGCTGCCGGCCCAGGTTGCCGTGGCGGAATTCTCTGTGCCTGTGCACACGTTCTCGGCCAAAATCGCCCACCTCCGTGAGCTGCATCATGCGGGGATCGTTTAATTGCCACTGCAGCAATTCGCTTAAAATATGTATTATACATGCAGTCATTAGCGGCATAATCATCAATTCGGGCCAGAAGGGCATCTATATACTACAAATAATCTATACATACATCTATACTACAAATACATCTATATACTATGCGCCTATACTTTACATACACCTATATATTATACATCTATATACTATGCGCCTATACTTTACATACATCTATACTTTACATACACCTATACTTGACATGTACCTATACTTTACATACACCTATATATTATGCGCCTATACCTTACATGCATCTATATACTATACACCTATATACATACACCTATATACTGTACACCTATATACATACACCTATATACATACACCTATATAC
>JAJMBI010000013.1:50757-96479 GCA_030572815.1 Starmerella asiatica | reverse complement strand
TACACCTATATACATACACCTATATACATACACCTATATACTGTACACCTATATACATACACCTATATACTGTACACCTATATACATACACCTATATACTGTACACCTATATACATACACCTATATACTGTACACCTATATACATACACCTATATACATACACCTATATACTGTACACCTATATACATACATAAATATACTATACATACATCTATATATATACCTACAGGGTGGCGCCAGGGCCGCTTACAATGTGCGGGCGGTTTGCTATGAGTCTGTCTGCGGACGAAACCCAAAAGCAGCTAACCGATATGGGAATCGCGGTGGTGAAAAGCCAAAAGGCTGAGGATGTAAAGCCGAGCCAGAACATTGCGCCGCAAACGCTGTGCTTAGTGCTCGTGCCCGGAACCACCAAATACGAGCTGCAAGGCATGCGTTGGTCATTACAGCCTAGTTATGCTAAAGAGCCAGTTAAATATTCATCTTTTAACACCCGAAAAGAAAGTTTGTCCCCGCTCAAACCGGCGTGGCGGTGTGCACGCAAACAGCGGTGCTTGGTGCTCATGCAGGGCTACTATGAGTGGCAACCGGACACAAAGCAACCGTTTTATATACATGGCACCGAACTGCTGCTGTGCCTGGGCATTTGGGACACGAATTCCCACTTTGGCGATGCCCCGACATTTTCTGTGGTAACCGTGCCGGCAACGACCGAGGCGATGCGGGAAGTGCACGGCCGTATGCCGGCCATCGTTCCTTGCAACCGTGCATTGCAATGGGTCAATGAAAGCTGGCCTGAGGCATTGGCAGTGGTGGATGGACCGTTTACGAGTTTGAGCTTTTACCGCGTGTCGCGGGCCGTGAACAAAGTCGGTGCGCACGGAGATCTAACTAAAGAGCTCGAGGAAAAGAAGATCGGCGATTTTTTCAGTAAAAAGTAACGCTGTGCGACATAAATACTACCGTTTATTTTTATTTTTTATTAATTTATTTAGGCGGGGGTTGTTACCCGCGTGCATTTGGGGTGTAGGGATGACGATTATTCTATATGTGCGGCGCGTAAGCCCTCGACCTAGGGTTCGGGTCGTGCCTTGCATCGGGGCAGAGTTTCCTCGAGGTGCTGACCGGTTTCTTACAGTTTTGTGTGGGGTGAGAAGTTTAGGGTGCCCGCGCGATGAAGCGCACAAAGTCCGGCTGCCAAACATGTCGCGGGCGCCGTGTGAAATGCGACGAAAACCGGCCGGTCTGTAGCAATTGTGCGCGCCGTCATCTCTCGTGCAGCTACGCGGTGCGCTTCCGATGGCTGCAGGAGGAGTTTTCCAATGAGTCGGTGGAAAACTCCCAAACCAGCGCGCCCGAGGCTGAAGAACGGACCAATGAGAGCGAGCTGGAGCAGGGCTCCAGGCCTGGAGCTCCATGCTCCGAAACCTTTATTAGCTCCGGAGTCGGAGCACGGCAAAAGCCTAAACGGCCACGGCCCCGCGGACGTCGCGGTCCCGTTAGTAAACGTCGTAAAATCGGCCAAAAGGCCGTCGAGTCGCGGCTGTTCGAGCCGCACACGCTGCGAAGCCTCTCAACAGAAATGCAGGAAGTCCCCTTCACCGAGGAAGATGAGATGAACCAATTCCCACACGCTGCATCTGGCCAATTTCGCAAATTTCGCATCGTGCCGAAGTCACCAGCAACCATGCCAATAATGTTGCATTCGCCACTGTTCAGGGCGATCAACGTTGGTGACCCTGCCCTTGACAGCATCGAGGAAGCGTTATTACCGCCTCCACTGTACTCGGGACAGTCTCTATTACCTCCTTCAGCCTCTCATGACACTCTGGCCGCGGCTGGCGCGCTGTTCCCCCCACAAAAGGGCCAAATCAACCTTTCTGGGCTCACTGTTAGGGAAATCCCGCTGTTTCATGCCAGTGAAACACTGTTTGGGTCGCTGGATGAGCCCGAAAGCTTGCCAGCGAACGTGGTGCACACTGTGAACCCGGCAGAGATTTTTGCTAGAAGCTTGAAACGCAGCGAGAACGTGGATCTTAATCTCCCGCCGTTTGAAGTAAACGAAGGTGTTCTATCGGGACTTACCGAGAGCGACTTCTTTGATCATTTCGTCAATAGCGTTGCTGATGAGCTCGTGCCGATCCCGTTTGAGGAGAACCCGTTTTATAAGCATCTGCCCCACCGAGCCACGACGAACAAAGCGACATGGGAGCTGCTGGTTGCTTATGGTGCGTTGCACATGGCTCAGCAGGGAGGTGGGCGCGATGGTGATTTGCACCGCGTTGATGTTTTATTAAAACGCTGTGAGGACCGCCTTGAACAGCTGCTGGCCACAAGACCGCACGGCAGCCCGGCACTGCTCAGTGCCACGATGCTCAGCATGCTCGAGCTCGCACGGGGGCGTGCTGCACGTTGGTGGCATTTCTTGGCCCTCGCGCTGGACATTATTCGGTTACGGCCGACGTTTGCCGCGTGGGAGCTTCACAACGAGCTCAATTCAATGTTGTTTAGGCTAATTGGGTTTATGGTTAGTATGGCGAACTTGCTCGGCGGGCCCGAGCCACGATTGCTTGCGTTTCCGTCGTGGCCACAATGGAGCGGCTCTTTGGATCACCTAACGGGAATCGACTTGAACCTGCTGCCGTTGTTCAGCGAGGTTGCTTTTCTGATTCGGTCAACCCAAACACAGATACGTGCCGCTCAGCGCGCAATACCGACATCGGACAAGCTGAGGGCGATGACGTCAACGCGCTCGCTGCAGCAGATCCGCTTGCGTGCGCTGCGCATCTTCCAGCGCGCAAACGATTATTGGATTGAGGAGTTCTGGCCCGATAGTGACATTACGGCGATGTGTATCTTGTTTCAGGAGGCGCTGCAGGTGCATGTGTTGCGGCGGGTTTTGCTGCTGCCGGCAGCGCACCCTATCGTTCAACGGATCATCACGCTGGCGGTTCAACAGCTTAAGCAGTGGATTTTGCCGGATGCGCTTATCCAGTATAGCATGACGTTTATCCTCATCACTTTGGCTTCTGAGGCCACTGACTTGCGACATCGAACTGTGTTGCTTGACCGGCTGCAGCGGCTGGCAACTTTGGGATTTGCCGACCACTGGAAGCTATGCGAAGACCTCAAACGCCACTGGGAGGCGGGCACTTCCTTAATCGATAACCAATTTGTGTTGCCGAGGTAAGTTTTGCACTTTATTTATTTTGCTATTTATATAACGCGCTTTTGTTATTCGATCGCCCAGTAGGGAACAAGACTATGTGGTGAACTGGAACTCAGGTGGATACATGTTGAAATACTGCGCAGCTGGGACGTTCATATATCCTGACCTACCAAAGACTCATTTGCAAGTTCATGCATAGTTCTATCTATCAACAAATAAACGCTAAATCCCTTTTTAGCAGCGGAAGTCCGAGAATTTCAAGAACGCAATGGCATAATACACCGAACAATGAACAGAAATTACCGCAATCGCATCCAAATGAAACAAATAACCATTTTTTTCACCCACACACATCAGGTAAAGAAAAGAACCATATAGTGCTGATCCTAGAGATAGTAAGCTAGAACAAATCTAGTCATTGCTTCCTGCCTTA
The DNA here is from genome assembly GCA_030572815.1 of Starmerella asiatica. NCBI lineage: Eukaryota > Fungi > Ascomycota > Dipodascomycetes > Dipodascales > Trichomonascaceae > Starmerella > Starmerella asiatica. The sequence goes on along the minus strand of JAJMBI010000013.1, from coordinate 92,877 downwards.
AGAGGTTGGCATCACGCCGTTAAAGCTTATGAGCACCACCTTCTGCAAAAGCCGTTTCAGCATATACTGTGAAGGTACCAAGAGTCTTAAAAGGTATATTAATTTAGTAAGGGTAAGGGTGAAACTGACCGTGTTCATATGCACTTTTATGGCAAGGGTAGGGCACGGGCACGTATGCGCAGATGGTGTGGGCTTCAAGGCGATTCAAAGGGGCCGTATAAATTTTGAAAACCGTTTTAAGTGCAGGCCCTGCGGGAGAGTGTGGATCACAGTGGCAGGTTTGAAGAAAATGCACGCTCACTGCTAGCGAACCCGATTGCGTCAGCGCAGAATATTCGTATTGCAAAGACAAAATAAATCCTGAAACGACGTGTATCGAGTAGTTTATTGCTGCACTTGTAGACTGGCTTCATGCATATAGAGTGTTTCGAAATTTGGCTGCGGTTAGTTGTACGCTAATGCGTCGCTTGAACTCGCGTATTGCTAGATATGTCGTTCGTGCGCAAGTATGGTCCCTAAATGTTACATAACAGGCAACCTCGTTGTACAGCGTGTTATATGTATAATTTGCAACTGTGACGTTGTTCACAAAGTGAAGAGAAGTCGAACTACATGCTTTATAGTCCACCAACAAGTTAGTATTGAATCAGTCGCTGGTATAAGTATGTACGTTTAGGCACCTTAAGCGGCTATGGAGTGTCGCCGTTGCTCGTGCTCAAGCACCTGTAGCCGTTCACGCGCAGCGTCGACTTGACGCAGTTGGTAATCGATGCGTAGCTTCTCCTCTTCAAGGGCCAGCCGTTCAGAAGGGTTCAAATCAGCGAAAAGGTAGTGCCCCTGTCCGTCGAGTTGGAGAATCTTTGTGTGGTACTGCCACAATGATGCGCGGTGTGACACCGTCAGCAACGTGATTCCCAGCTGTTGTGCATGTTTATAAATGATAGTTTCCGCATCCAAAGTAACCGACGCTGTGCATTCGTCTAGAATCGCGAATTTCGGACGGTGGTAAAACAACCGAGCAGCAGCAATTTTTTGCTGGGCACCGACACTGAGGTCGTCGCGCCATTCACGCTGAGCATCCCAGCCGCCGGCCTGTTCTACCAGATTGCCGATTCCGAGCACATCTAAAATCGCCATCAACTCATCGTCGCTGGCAGTGTTCTCGGCTTCGCTCCGTGGGTATATAATTTGTTGCCGCAGCGACCCCCGTGACAGGTACGGTCGCTGAGGAATATAAAATACGTCCCGTTGGGGAGGCCGCACGAGGTGCCCTCCACACAGCGGCCATAATCCGCCCAGAATCCTGAACAGAGACGACTTCCCGCTACCGTTCGGGCCGACAATTAGCAAATGCTGGCCAGGGTCGATGCGGAATGTGAGGCTCGGCACAAGAACCTCGCCCCCCGGTGCAATAATTGGCACATCTGTGAACTCTACATAGTCGCCAATCTCCACGACACCTCCTGCAACACTATCGTTAGCAATCGCAACACTATCGTTAGCATTGCCAACACTATCGTTAGCTGAGTCCGCGGCAAGCCGGTCCAAATCAGTTAGGAACCCCGCCACGCGCGCAGTGATCCCTGCCAATGCACTGACATCCTTATAACTCGCCATAACGCGAGCCACCGCATCTGAGCTCAACAGCAGCAGCTTACGGTTAACAACGAAGTTCTGGGCCCGGTCCCGCACCCGCAATGGCGCCCCGAACACCGGCACGCTGCACAGTACGAGCCCCGCTGCCCCCCACCAATACTTAACTACGAAATCCTCCAAAGAGGTGTAAGCCAGCCGGTGCCGCAGCGTGCGATCGGCATGCAGAACCAAAGCATAAAAAGCTCGGTCCAAACTTAGCTTCTCGGGCAGCCAGCCATCGTAAAATGCAATTTCCTCAGCATATTCGGTGAGCCGCGAGTGAGCAGCCCGGAAGTCGCCCTCGCGCTCAGCCTCACCTGCAACAAACTCGCCAAATGGTGGTGCTGCCAGCCTTAGCATTCGCGCACTCAAATGAATGGCCAGCCCCAACAAAAACACATTGTCAGCGCCGATTCCCCTACTTAATTGGTACGTATAAACGGCAACGTCCAGCAATGGCTTAGCCAAGTTCGCATACAGCCTAGCTAACGCCATTGAGAACCTTTGGGTATCAGCAGCAATGAGCTGACCCACATTCACACCCGAAACAGTGGTGCTGACCATTGCACCAGGTACGGGTGAGTCCACCGATGTTGACTGCTGCACAGCATAGTAAACAGGCTGAGCGGCATTGCCCCTAACCAGGTATTTGTCCACCGCGTGGTTTGTTAGCCGTGCCCGCACCTTCAATGCGAGCATTCGCTGCACGTATTGGATGCCGGCATTCACCAAAGATGCCGGTACCCCAATAGCGAGCCACGAACCAATGCCAAACAGGAAATTACGCCCCTCACCGCGAACAAGGGCAGCCGTTATGCGGCCGTCCAAACGAGCCACCGAAAGGCTCAAATAAGTGCGGGAAACAAGCAGCAGTGCCTGAACGAGGGCAAGCACGGTTTCCCCGCACAGAAAACGGGGAAACGCAATGCGCAGCAGCTGGATCAACCGGCGAGCGAATTTGGCATCAATCGCGACTTTTCGCGATGATGAGGGCACACCCGCAGTAGATTTGCGCGGGGAGTATATATTGCTATATAAACGGAAGCCGAATGACGCCAGCAGCGACAGGTACATCACGCGCGTGACAGCGCGACGGTGCGCCTGGTACGTCCGCACAAGCGTCATAAGGTGGGGTAAAGGACCCCGTGCCCTGGGACCTATATGCACCCGAATGCACGGCTACACCCATCGGAATGCACAGGTAGGCCTGGATTAACACTTTTGTGGGCCTATTTGTGCGGTCATTTTGATGGTCATTATGAATATGAAATATACTTAGTTAAGCTAGACCGACCGCTAGGATGGGAAACCTCGTTTACGTACTGCCATACCGTACTGCCATACCGTACGTCAAACAACTCGCTGAACCATTTAAACTTACGGGTGATGATTTGTTACTTCGGGCTGTTATTTGGCGAATCATTAGATGTCGACTGCATTAACAAGAAACCGATGGCTACCATGAGAGCAAATATCGAACATATTGAGCCTATATAAAGCTAAGATGAAATACCTCTGGTGGACCTGTAATTTTATCTTGGATGCGCTACTGAGACGAGCCCACCTAAAGCTTTTCCTCTCTCTTCGTGGCAAATACACTTCGCCACCTATCCTCGAGCTGACCACCTATCCTCGAGCTGACTTCAGCTTGAACCCCCCCCCACACCAAAACAATAGCTCAAACCAACCATCTTCTAGATTTCCCCACTATTGCGTAGCAAACTGGCAACGAAATTAATTTTTTTGATTTTCGTAATAAAATATACTGTGATAGAGTGTAAAAATGTTTGGCTGCAGCAAGTATTTATCGTTTTAGAGAGGCATAAACATATATCAATCTCAGTGTTTAGCAGCACAATTCAATGCACCACTCATAAATTTTATTTTTTAAAATTAAATCTGTGATGCAGTCTATTAGTTCGAATTGGCTGTATCCGATGAGAATTGGATCTATGTTGATTTATCTTGAATTTCAACAAAATTCATTGGGGAACTCCATATGCCCCACAGCCATTACTGGTCAGATAGAGTTACATAAGGGGTTAGGTGCCTGTTCTGTGCTGTCGTTAATTGTCAGGTGACCCTACTACCCTCTGTCCATCGCCAAAGGCTGACTGGTCCTGCACCTCGGTTGGAGTAATACCACCATCAGGTGAACAGCCCCTACTATTTCAGATCCTTCCTATATGCTTAACTTGCAACTACTGCGTCACTCCAACACCACTAGGTCCTGTTCCCAGCCACAATATTCGACTTTAACTGACCGGACACGAGGTACCGTTAACCCCGCGGCATTCCATCTACTTCGGTACACTCAGCTGAAAACGCAGGTGTAAGATGTAAGATGTAAGATGTACGATGTACGATGTAAACATACAGCATCATAATTATAATAACTTACTTCATGCTTTTGGCGATATTAATGCTCTGCAACTTCTGTTGGTAACTCTGTGCGGGGAAAAACCGTCTAATCGACCGCACCTCGTCCGAGCTGTAGCCCGCAATATGCATGTTCCAGTTGCGTTCGAGGTGCATATGGATATCTTTCGCTTCCAAAACGTCGGATTTGCGGTGCTTGGCCAGTTTGCATGCAAATGTCGTGACACTCGTAACGAACTCGTCGGCCAGATCGAGCAGCAGCTCTTCAACGTCGCCATCGATCAACGGCTCGCTTTCCTCGCCAACAACCGAGCTGACGAGGTCGGAAAGCTTGCGTTTGGAAAGAAGGCGGTCACCACTAAGGCCGAGCGCTGGCGCACGCACAAACGCCGGGGAGTTGAGGGCCTGCGCGTCAGTGGCACCACCATTCGTCAAAGTGGGGCGACCCGCACGCAGCGGCGCAGGTTGGGGAGGCGCCACATTGAGCTGCGCTGGCACGGGTAAACTCCGCACCATGTGGCGAGCCATTGGGTCCCGCTCAGCAGCGGGCGATGCCGTGCTCGTAGCGGCGGAGAGGGCCGGCGTTGCCGGTGCTGCTGAGGCTGCGCCTGGTGCCTGCGCTGTCGGCGCCCTCTGCGCCGCGGTGTCGCCGGCATTGCGGCGCATTTGCATCGTCCGTAATTGCGCCATCCGCGCCGCATTGATTTGATTCGGCGGCACGGGCTGGCCTTGCGCATTGCGAGGGATGCCACGTAGCATCTGGCTTTGCAATTGCGCTGCCGCGCCTCCTGCAGTGGGGCCGGCGGGTGTCGTGGTTGGTGCCGGCGCTGCGTTGGGCGCTCCTGGCGCTCCTGGCGCCGTCGGCGCCATCGGTGGTACGTCGTGCGTCTGGCGGCCCATTGCTTGGCTAAGCTCCCGCATCAGCTGGGACTCCCGCAACCTAACGGACTCGCGGCGCTTCTCCATCGACGCCAGCTGCTCACGCAACGCCGCAATCTCGGCGGGGTTCGTGCTCTGTTCGAGTTTCTGCTCGGCTTGGCGGATGCGCGCCAAAACCAGGTTGTGATGGCGACGCAGGTCCTCGACTTGCGCAAACCTTTGCTGGAAACCGTTCGCCGCACGTGTGTTCAGCGTGCGCGGCTGCGTGGCGGCGCCGCCAATGGGTGCAGTGGCACCAACAGGAGCGCTACCCGACTCGCGCGATTTGCGCATTTGCGCGAGCTGCTGGGCGCGGGCGAGCTGCTGCGCCATCTGCGCCGACTGCGCCGGCGCCGGCGCCCCCGTGGACTGGGACTGCGCCGCGGCTGCCTGCTGGTTCTGCAAGGCGCTGCGGCGCTGGAATTGCTGTTGAAACGTAACGAGCTGCTGCTTCAAAGCGTGCGCACGCTGGTTGTGCTGGGCTGCCTCAATAGAGTCGCGCGGGTGCTGTTTGGCCATCGCAACCTCATGTTGGAGGCGCTGAAGCAGCCTTTGGACGATTTCCGTGAAGCGCGCGGACTGATCCGGCTGCGCCTGCTGCCCGCTCATCCTGCTGACAAAATCTGGGCGCGCGCGCTTTGCCCCCGACCGGCGATATCACGATGGCCGGTGGTGTGCATGGCATATTGTGGCTGTATAAATTATTTATTTTGGTTTCTTTTAAATGTACGTTTAGATTTATTGTGTGAAATGTGACAGGTTTGTGACAGGTGCTTACAGTTAGCCCTGTTGTGGCGAAACAGTATATAAATATAGCACCGCGTAATCAATTGAGCCTGAATTGAATGGCTGATTACTTGAAATGCGTTCATTCCAATCAATGCGGGTGGGTCCTAGAGGCCGGTGGGTGGTAGTGGATGTGGCCGGGGTGGGTGTAGAGAACCGATATTGTAACTAAAAACGCGCTTTTATTGAGTTCAGTTCAGTTTTAATTATGATGAAAGTAGATAATGTAAATGAGGTGGCTGTTAATGGACTTTAGTGGGCTACTAGTGGACTGCTATGGCTGTATTAGGACCTGGGACCTGGGACCGTTAGGACGCTATTAAACACTAGGCACGCGCTTGCGGTTTATATAAAAACATGCGTGCATCAATGATTATTGTGGTAGTAAATAGTAAGTGTTCAAATAATTGCTGTTTATGGGCTGTTTTCAGTAGCTGGAACCTGGTACTAAGACACTGGAGCTGGAACCGGCTAAGACACGCGGTCCATTTGTGGTGTACCAGACTCATTAATTACGGTGGAAGTCAAATATTGGTGTTAATGAGATGTTAATGGAAACTGTCACCTGATGCGGGCCTCAGTGGAGACAAGTGCAGCTGTGTTAGGTTCAATTGTCACTAGCATCGCCTTCTAGTGAGTTTAACACATCTTTTGAAAAAGTCTTCTTAATTTTGGACCCATCTGTCAAACTTCCGGCTTGTCGCGAATGCGAATTATGTGCACATAAACAGTGCTTGACGGTTAATCTACGGTGTGTTCATATATGCTTAAAGATACGGTGTATACTTCGTTTATGCTCGCTGTTATACTACGTTTCTTTATGTGTTGAGATACCGTTGGAATATTTGCCGGTGTAACACCGTCAAGCGGCACCGTCAGGTAGGGATCGGCCACTAACAACAAAATTATCTCGTTCCAAAAGCGTTTGGATTGGCCTGTCATAAAATAGCAGTGTGTAGGTCATGAGTGAGTGGCCATAATGGACTAGGAATGACACCCAGTGTGTGGATGAGTAGTCTTAGCGCTTACAAGTGCCGTGGTCATAACTGAGGTTAATCAATGAATAAATGCAAACTACTTAGATTTGTGCCACTCAACAAATTCATCGATCACGGCCGGCCACGCACTCGCGGCATCGTATTCGGTGAGCTGAGGGTCACGTTCCGCAAACTCGCAGAACTCAAGCAACATATTCCAGGTATCTGCGCTTACTGAATGGTTTAAATTTGTGAAAAACTCAAGCCACGAGTCAATAATTGAGTACCGCGGTACCAGCAGCAGCCGCCAGTACGCCACGGCAACCTCCGGTGCCAACGTACGCCCAGTGTTTTCCGATGCCAGCACAAACGCAAAAGTGTACCGGTAAACCTGACGGAAGTACTCGAGCGTAGCAAATTGCGAGCGCAGTGCAGCCACTGCAGCACGCATTGAATCCAAGTTATCAGCCTCAAGGCGGGCCCACCCATCCACAAACGGCTTATAGCTAAATTTACCGATCTGCGGGGCCTGCAGTTCGTATGCCACAGCCAGCACGAGCGGTTCTTCTAAATTTAACTTCAAGGATTCAATAAATTGGATGGAAGATGCCACATTGAGCTCGCTGTCGCCATGGGCAAACTCGTCCCAAACACGGCGAATTCCCGAGCCATACCGCCGCCGCCGCAGTTCCAGAATAGTTTCCAGCATTTCGCGTGCATGCAAGGGCTCCGCTTCCAAGGCAGACTCGGCCTCGGCTGGTAAACACCCGATTTCCTCGGCCAAACGCAGGGCCTCGCGTGTCATACCTCTGCCCAGCCGAGCCGCGGCGTTTAAATGTATGGGCTGTAAATGGTAATATAAATAGATACAATAACGGTATTTATTAGGTTGAGTAGCAGTTATATTTGGTGGATCTTATACAGTACTCATCCAGTGCCCAAAGGTACCCACGCAATGCCCAAAGGTACCCACGCAATGCCTAAAGGTACCCATCCGATAAATTTATGGGCTGGAAACGGTAATAGAAACAGACTAAAAACGGTATTTATTAAATTGCTTGCAGTTATATTTGGTGGATCTCATCCAGTGCCCATAGGTACCGAAGGAACCCAGTTATGTACTCATAAACGCCCGGTTGTGCATAGGTCAATGGTAGTTAGGTGGTCAATCAGTAAACCCACTGGCTAAATAGTGGTGTAAGGTGTGTACCGAAGGCGTCCAATTATGCACCCAGTTACGTAGTGGTCAATGGTTAGCCACCGGTGCTACTGTCGTTACTCAGTGAACCCAATGGTTACATAGTGGATATGTATAGTAACATATTGGTGCATGGTAACCAAGTGCTGCGATTTTACGTAGTGCCTAACCATTTGTACCCAGCGTTGCTGCCAACAATAATGATATTGGTACCATTGTAGCAGGAGATGATATACATACATACTTAAAAGCGTCATTTATTCAGTCGTTCGTCATTGGGGAACTCCTCCTTTACTTCTAATCGGCGGTAAGCGGCCTCGAACTGCGTAACATCGGATTGCATTTGCTCGAGAAGGTTCCCATGGAAGGCGATATAAATAGGCTCGGCAAGCCTCTGGCACTGCAACAAAGCATCCTGCTCACCAACGTTGTACTCAGAAAGCAATTCTTGGTAAACAGCATGGGCGGCAGCACCGTCGGCAAGCAGCGGAGCGTTCCGAGGTAAAAGCGGGTGTGCACGGTATTTTTGCGCAACCCGGTCAAAATCTGGAGCTTCAGGATTACTGCTTATCTCGTCATAGACGTGCTGTGCCAGCAGCAGCCGCCAAAGCAGTTCGGGATCAGTCCCGAGCTCATCGTCCATGAAATATCCCCTGAAGCAGTTGGCAGTATCAAGTAGCCGCCCTGAAACCAGGACAGGGTGAGAGCGGGTAACGTCCTTACCCTGCAAAGTGGGCTGGTAAAAAAACTCTCCGGTCGTTTGGGTGCCCCTGCCCTGTGTATCGGAACGTCCCACCGGTGTTCGACAAATGCCGATGAGAAACGTTGGGGATAAATAGAAAATAAACTGGACGATGTCGCGTCTATAGTGGCTATATATAATTCTACATGCTATAGACCTGACAGTTGCCGCTGCAAACCGTTTTGAACCAGTGGGACGCGTCGCGGCATCAATTAAGGGTCATGCCCTATGGGCTAGGTCTCTGCGCGAAGTCTCGCAGGGACATCTAAGACACTCCCTGCTGGCTGAAAATACCCAGATGTCAAGCGCGGGTCGCACGCCCTCGGATACCTGGGCATACGGCTCAGCCCCTCTCGGGATGCGAGGCGGTAACCCGGCCACTCATTCGGGTGCAGCTCAGGGCTCCTCCCACCCCCCTGCGGGCAGGCCTCACTCAAGTGGCCAGGGCCTCCACAACGGACCGCGAGGCTTGCCTGGGGAGCCCGGACGGCCAGCTCAGTACGCATATTCTGGACCGGTGATGTACCAACATCACCATGAGCCCATGTACGAGCCCCCCATGCCAAACACGGGTGGCTACACGTACCATGACTCCCAGTACTCCATTTACTACGGTCAGTACAGCGGGCATAACTTCTACGGTCAGTATGGGCAATACAGCCAGCAAGGAGGCCACCACGGTCAGCAGGGCGGCCATGCAAGTCAGTATGGCCACCACGGCCAGTACAACAATTATGCCGGCCATCCGGCCCAATACACCGGCCATCCGGCCCAACACAGCGGCTATTCGGCCCCACACGGCACCCACAGCACATCTCCCGTGCGTCACCAGTTAAGCTCCGCCCAACTAGCTCGTGATTTACACCGCGAGTCGTCGCCCGGGTTTATGGCTCGCAGCCGGGGGATGTATGCCCATGGTAATCATTCTGGCAGTGCGTTGCGGCATGCTACTCCGCCTAACCGACAGCCTAGTGCGCCTCCTAGCCTTCCACCTGTGCCTACTGTGCCTTCAGCTGATCACAGGTTGTCAGTTTTAAGCACAGGCTCATCAGCGTCTACCAATTCCACTGTTTCCGTAGTTTCGGAAACTTCTAATGGTGCTTCCCGCACAATGAGCGAATCAAGGGCACTTTCGTTGGACCGGAATGCCCGTGTTGAGCGCGTTTATGGAGGCCGCCCGTCGCACTCCACTACCAGCGTCGTTTCCGAGTCCAAGCTAACAGACGATTTGGCAAATAAGCCTAACAAGTTGTCAGCATCGATAAGTGCGCTGAACATCAGCAAACTTACGCGGCCTCCACCGCTCCAGACCGACAATTTTGAGCATGTTCTTGATTTGGACACACCATTCTTGCCAGTGTCGTCCGAGCCGGTGTCCCCGCTCACATCTAATTCATCGGTAGACGCCGGGTCGTCGCGTCGTGGCACTCCGATGCATTTTGGCAAGATGTTTGGCCGCAAAACGCGCGGTGCACCGCCGAGTAGTGCGGCCAGCAGCCGCAATGGCAGTCATTCACCGGCAGTCAGTAAGCCGGGTAGCAAGCCAGCCAGCCGGACGGCATCACCACGCATTGATTCACCCAGCATTGCATCACGCATTAGCTCGCGGATCAGCTCGCGGATCAACCGCGGGTTGAGTGGGCTCGCCAGTCGTGCCGACAGTCGACGTACTGCCACCCCTGAAACCGGTTCTGCTGGTAGTACTGGTGAAAGTCCACTGGAGCCCAAGGAATTGAGCAATGATTGGCCGCTATTTATCCCACGGCGACCTCCACAACCGCTGGTAATCAGCGAGTTTGCCCGGCTCGCGACTCCACGAGTGCCCCTTATTGATGTAAATACTGATGATATACGTGCGCCGCAGCCAGTGGACCCTGGCGTGATGGAAATGCGTGCATTCGCTGCCAGGGGGATATACTTCCGCGGTGCACCGGGCGTAAACTCGGGGACTACGGACAAGGAAGGTAACTATGTGCATTGCAAAGGTGAACAAATCGGCTTTCGATACGAAGTCGTGGACGAGCTTGGTAAGGGCAGCTTCGGCACGGTTGTGCGGTGCCGCGATCACCGTACTGGACGCATGGTTGCTCTGAAAGTTGCCGCGAACCGCAGCGAGTTACAGGGACAGGCGCGAGTTGAGGCGAATATGCTTCGTGCACTGCTAGTGGAGCACCATGGTGACCCGGGGAAGCATCACTTCTTACGGTATGTCGAACACTTTTCTTTTAATGGCCATTTGTGCATTGCTGCCGAGCTTCTGGGACCTAATTTGTACGAAATGTCGAAACGGAACGCGTTTAGGGGGCTCAGCGAGCCAACCGTTCAGTATATTACCCGGCAGTTGCTCGAGGGCCTCGAGTTTTTGGCTGGTGAGGGCATCATCCACTGCGACATGAAGCCTGAAAACGTGCTTGTAAGTGATGTGGAGCAGTGCCAAGTAAAAATCGTGGATTTTGGGAGCGGCTGCTACGAAAAGCGACGGCTATACACGTACATCCAGTCGCGATTTTACCGTGCGCCCGAGATTTTGCTCGGTATGCCATACGGGCCTGCCATTGATATGTGGAGTTTGGGTGCGATCGTGCCTGAACTGCTGCTGGGTGAGCCGCTGTTCCCCAGTGTTGACGAGCCCGACCAAATAGTGCTTATTTGCGAGGTGCTCGGCAGCCCCGACCTGCCTGTATTGTGGAAATGCCGCCGTGCAGGGGTGTTTTTCGATGTGCATGGAAGGCCGCTCGAGCTTCAAAACTCAAAAGGCGAAATGCGAAAGCCGCCCGGATCCACGCCGCTGGCGAAACTGCTCGAACGATGCTCGAACGATGCCATTGACTTCTGCAGCCAGATTCTGCAGTGGTCTCCGGACGCGCGGCTCACTGCCGCTAAAGCGATTTATCACCCGTTCGTCATTGGACAATGATATTTATTGTGTGCACTACTTTACTTAACAGTTATTTGGCAACCACTTAATCGTTGGTTTTTTTATTTTCAAAAACCGATGTAACCCCCGTCCTAAACGGATCAAGACTAAATTATCAAGTCGAACGGCACACCGTAGTGTGTTTCCAATATTGAAGGACAACAATAACCAAAGAGCGCGTTATTTTTTGGAACCCGAGATCTGTGGGCCAGAAGTTTCGCGAAACCGCGGGGCTTTGGCACATTTCCGGGCAGCGGAGTCCCCCAGCCCGCATACCTGGCCACTAAAACGTCACGTAAATAATGCATGAGGCCATTAGCGGCGGTGTATTGACGCCACTCCACTTGGCAACTAAATAAGAACGAGTCGATACATAAAAAAAAAAAAACGCATTCCACATACAGCTGGATCTAATTCAATTTATTGATTTAATAGGCCATGTAGTCTTGCATACTGAACGAGTACGAGCAGTTAGAATTAGGCGCCCCGCGTAGAAATGCGGAGTGGGATTAGGGCAGGGCAGGATGCTTGTGCCGAAGCGCGCCCTCGCCATCGTCGCGGCCCTACTGAATCCCCGTCAATTATGCGGCAAATCGCCTTTTCTCCCCATATATACCGTTCTCCAAAGTTCCATACTGCCAGTAATTCATCAATCGCTACAAATTTACACTGAATACAGCCCCTCGCGCACGTTTAGCTGTCCGCGTGTGTCCCTAACCCATACCGAGCAGGAAGGACCCGGTGTCGGCCCTAGCCCCAGTTACCCCGCGACAGCTCGGCCTATGCGACTGAGTATAATTTGACCCACACCCCCCCCCCACCAGCCAACCTGGCACAACCTACTTAAACCAGAGTACCAGCACCAATTGCCAGTACCAAACTTAACTTAACCAAAAAAAAAACACTACGTAGAAATGAGTGAAGGCGACTACGAAGCCGTGGCGGCCGAGATCCGCAAAATCCTCCCCCGCGAGGGCTACGACGACGGAAACATCGGTCCTGTTTTAGTTCGGCTGGCGTGGCATGCTTCCGGCACGTACGACGCCGCGACCGGCACCGGCGGGTCGAATGGCGCAACCATGCGGTATAAACTCGAGGCCGAGGACGGGGCAAACAGCGGATTAGAGAACGCGAGGCTGTTTTTAGAGCCGGTAAAAGAGAAATTTCCCTGGATCACCTACGCTGATTTGTGGACTTTGGCCGGGGCCGTCGCGTGCGAGGCGCTCGGTGGCCCCCACATCGACTGGAAGCCGGGCCGCGTTGATTACGTGGACGAACACAACGTTCCTCCCAACGGCCGGCTGCCTGACGCCACACAGGGTCAGGATCATCTCCGGCGGATCTTTTACCGCATGGGCTTTAATGACCAGGAGATCGTGTGCCTTAGTGGCGCGCATAATCTAGGCAGGACGCATGCGAACCGCAGCGGGTTCGATGGCCCCTGGGTGCCGAACCCGACGAAGTTCAACAACACTTTTTTCAAGCTTCTGCTCACTGAGGAATGGCACTTGGGTGACAGCCCCGCCGGGATGAAGCAGTACTACGACGAGGACAAGGAGCTGATGATGCTGCCGACGGATATGTCGCTGGTTAAGGACCCTTCCTTCAAGGTGTGGGTTGAGAAATACGCCAAGGACAAGGACTTGTTCTTTGATCACTTTGCCAAGGCTTTCGGCAAGCTGCTGGAACTGGGCGTGCGCCGGGGGGCCGACGGCAAGGCTGTGGTGAATGTTGTGCACAGCCAGCCAAACCGTATGTAGTCAAACCAACCCTCCAACATCTGCTGCGTAGATGCGGCAGACGGTGCGAAGATATATTTAACATATTCATAAATGCAATTTAACCGGTGGTTCATTAAGTTAGCACGTTGAACTATGTGCATTCCATAGTTACAGTGTGGTGGCTCAGAGACGTTTATGGTATCTAACTATTTGGCAAGTTTGATGGACATTGAGGGTGATGTAAAAACAAACTGTTCAATTGCGAGTGGTGGCAAGGTGCATTGGAAGGAACATTGAGGTGCATTAAAGGTCCCGGAGGTTAGGGTAAAAATTATGGTGAAAAGTTACACTCGGTTCGAGCTCGAAGCGACGTTCGGCATTGTGTCGTCAACCTCGAGTGTGGCGCATATCCCCCATTCACACGGTCCCGGACGGGCAGTAGTTGGTGCTGGTGAAGCCGTCCAGGTGTGGGACCTTAAAACCTCGGAGTTAGATGCCCGGCTCGTTGATCCTCAACAGGACCCGAAAATCGTGGTTTTGCACGTTATTTACGAGCCTCAAAGCGAACTTGTGGCAGCTGGGTACTCCGATGGTTCAGTCAGAGTGTGGGATCTGCGCAGCAACAGCGTGCTGGTGGTGTTCAGTGGTCACCGTCGAGCCATCTCGGCATTGACGTTCAGTTTAGATGGAACACAGCTTGTTTCTGGATCCCAGGATACGACAATCGTGGTTTGGGACCTTGTAAATGAGCAGGGTCTGTATAGGTTGAAAGGACACAAGGCAATGATCACTGGGTTGGCTTTAAATGACAAAAACCTCATTTCTACTGCCAAGGACGGCGTTTTGAAAGTGTGGGATATGGAAACGCAGTTTGCTACTGAGACCCATGTTGCACACAAGGGTGAGTGTTGGGCATTGACTACTTTCCCGGGTGGGTTTGCCACGCTCGGCAGCGGTACTCAGATACGGCTGTGGAAACTCGATTTGGAGGGCAGTGAGGGCCACCAAATTAGTGCGGTTGGTGAATTAGAGAAACAAAATCGGCAGCGCGGGATCGCACTTGCGTTCGACACCAAAACGAATCTTCTTTGTTGTGCTGCGGGCGAGGCCCTGCAGACATGGCGATTAAGAACTCCGGAGGAGCTGCGTAGAGCAATTAAACGCAAGCAGAAACGTAGTGGGGAAACTGAAGTAGCAGTCAATCCCTTTGTGGCTCAAGATTTCGTGCGGGCGCGTGCAAAAATTGCCGGTTTTGCACTGGGCAACCGCACAACTAATGGCCCGCAACTTATTTTGAATTTGAGTGCGAACTGTATTGATTGCCTGGATTTAAAGGGTGAACTGGTGCATTCTTTGGAAAGTGCGGGCCACCGCACGGATGTTCGGGATGCCGCCATCAGCAGCGATGCGCGGTTGGTTGCCACCGGTGCTAATGGCTCGATCAAGGTGTACAATGCACGCTCTCAGCACGTTGTGCGGACATTGGTGGACACCGGTTACATCTTAGCTTTGCGGTTTTTGCCCGGTGATGGGTTGTTAGTGGCCAGCACGAAGGAGGGCACGATTGACCTTTATGACATTGCGAAGGCGACGAAGTTAAGCACAATTGAGGCTCATGAAGGTGCAGTGTGGGCCCTTGACCTTAGCAGTGACGGTACACAATTGGTTAGCGGCGGTGCCGATAAATGTGTGCGGTTTTGGAAACTCCACGTGGTTGAAGATGAAGTGCCGGGGCAACCCGGTGTGCGGGTGCCGCGAATGACGCTGAAAAATACTCACAAACTCGAATTTAATGACGATGTGCTGGCCGTTAAGCTGAGTCCTGACATGAAATTGGTTGCTGCCAGTTTGTTGGACAGCACCGTCAAGGTGTACTTTCGGGACACCCTGAAATTCTTCCTTAATCTGTATGGGCATCAATTGCCCGTGATTTCGATGGATATTGCCCATGACTCGAAGCTGTTGGTGACAAGTAGTGCCGACAAAAACATCAAGTTGTGGGGGCTCGACTTTGGCGACTGCCACAAGTCGATCTTTGCCCATGATGACTCGGTATTGCGGGTCGTTTTTGAACCGGGAACGCACAATTTCTTATCAGCTTCGAAGGATGGGTTTGTGAAATACTGGGATGGAAACAAGTTCGTGCAGATCCAGAAACTAGCCGCGCACCATGCCGAGGTGTGGGCATTGGCAGTAGCACCAACGGGTGAGTTTGTTTGCAGTGCGTCCCATGACAAGACTGTACGGGTTTGGGAGATGACCGATGAACCGTTATTTATTGAGGAAGAGCGCGAACTGGAATTGGAGCAGCTTGGTGAGGAGAAACTTGTAGACGAGCTTGAAAATGATCGCCAGCAAGTTGAAGGCATTCAAGAGGATGACGAGGAAGAAGGTGGAACGGGGTCAGCAGTCTCCAAATATTCGGTGGAGTCGTTGAAGGCCGGTGAGCGGCTGTACGAAGCGCTCGATATCTGCACCAAGGATCTGGAAGAACAGCCCGTGCCGCGACACGCCATATTGGCGGCATTGAATGTCGCTCCTGAGCGGTACCTCATGGACGTGCTGGCGCGCATCAAGGGGCCAGTGGTCGAGGATGCGTTGCTCACGTTCCCATTGGACCGTATCGTAAATCTTCTCAAATTTGTGCAGATTTGGCTGGAAAAACAGTGGAACCTGCAGCTGGTTTGCAGGGTGCTCATGTTTAGCCTGCGCACGTTTCACCGGCAACTCGTCGCTAACAAAATGCTACAGCCTGAGTTTGAAGAAATCCGTGATAGTTTACGAGCGCAGCTTACACAACTCAGGGATATCATGGGCTACAACCTCGCGCAGATGAAGCTTGTGCAGAGCGTTTGGGATGAAACGCACACGCGCGCGTTTGACGACACTACGGACGTGCATTCCGTGAAACGCGCGCGGGTTTAACTCGAATATTTATAAAAAAAAACGGCTTCCGATCACCATTTAATGTGCTAACTAGAGAAGGCTATTCCCGATGGTCATTTACAGGCCCTTAACATGCCACATAAAGTATATACTGTCAACGCACATGCATATAAAGCTGTGATCATAGTCACTCATAAGGGTTTGGTCACGAGGTTAGGGCGCATAAACCATACCGCTAGGGTCAATTAGCCTGCTGCCTGGTATTGATGCGGTGTTCATTCCATACCTGTTTTGGATATGTTAGTAGCCTTTTCCTTGGCCAATTCCACTAATAAAGTTCACTATAACAATTGTCCATTAACACGAAACGTGCCGCTCGATGTTCCAGCTGAACTACGGCGAACATAACATTTGGTTTGGTTTGTTGCATTCCATATAATGTCAAGTATGTATTATCTACTACTTATTGCGCGCCAGAATAAGCACGGTGCTCCAGCGCACCGTCACGCGAGAATCGAGCTCTAATCCCGTGCTATTCAGCAGCTCGACAATGGTTTGCTGCAGAATGTCCGGCTTATCTGGGTTCTCCTGGCGCCACGTGTGGTACGCTGAATACGTCGTCAACAACTGCAATGCCTCCCCAACGGTAACATCTTCCCGCACCAATTCGAACGGCGACGGCTCAGGGTTGGTCGAAGTGACGTCATGCCTATAAACCCTAATATCGTCAAACAAGTTCTCCGGGGGCTCTAACTTCCTAAACAGATCGCGCAGCAGTTCCTGACCAGCACCCCAGTACGGCAAACACTTCGAAGGCGACGCCCCGAAATCTCTAAGGATCTTTGCTGATGAAGGGTAGCCATCAATGGCAAAATCGTAATACCCCCAGTACGCCAACACGCCACCGGGTTTTAGTACATGGTGGGCGGCCTCCCAAAAGTCAGGATACGTAAACCAGTGCGCGGCTTCGGCAACCGTGAGCAGATCAACCGAGTTTTTGTCTGTTTTAGCAGTTAAAGTGGTGTCATCGCCCACGATCCAGTGAATGTTCGTTGCCTCAGAGTTCCGCTCGCGAGCACTGGCCAGCATCACCTCCGAGGGGTCCAAAGCAAACACTTTTTTTGCTAAAATGTCTGCCACGGCAGCGGTGGCCTCACCGGGACCGCACCCAAGGTCCACGGCAATCGTGACCTTTTCATGATCACGCAGCTTTATATAGTTACGTATTGCAGTATACAACTCGGCCGGGTATGCCGGACGCACGGCAGCGTAGTTCTTTGCGTCAAAACTTTTGTCACTGAAGGTGGACATGTTGAAAGGTGACACCGATGGTACCTTGCCCTGAATCCCACCGGCTGCACGTCAGGGTAGTGAAACGGCATACACCGTTAACATACACGCCCATCTACACCTATGCCATGTACGCTACACGCATGCTAAATACGCTACACACACGCTAAATACTACACACAAGCTAACTACGCTACACCTAGGCTAACTACGCTACACCTATGTTGAATACTCTACGCTACCTCTGTACTACACTCTATGCTGTACCTACTTATAAAGCATCATGCACACACTACACCATGTATGTATTAGAACTAGATATTCCATAGCGCATATGCTACATTTGGCACCTCTCCGTTAACAACCAGTAAATTCGCCACGACACTTTAAGGCACGGGTCGTACAAATTTAGGGTATGTACCGCCTCACCGTGTTTCGCAGCGGCGGCGCCGTCGTTTACGACCGAAACGCCACCGCGGTCCCCACGAGCGTACTAAACGAACTGGTGGTACGTGAATGCATCGAAAATGCCCGCGTTGCGTCGCAAGCACAGCTGCGGCTCGGCAGATCCCACGAGTTCACGGCCCGCGTCGTTCGCAACGCCAAAAACGACGTCACCGTCGCTCTGGTGTTTTTGGCAAGCTTAAAACTGGATAATCCCGATGTAGTGGTTGCCGACGTCGCGAAAATTTACGCCAGAACAGCGTTGGATGACGACAAGTTCGCCGCACTCGTGGATGTGCGTTTACAAGCGTTTGATGCTTTGCCAGCCCCTCAAACCGAGGAACCCAAAGAAATCACCAACGAAAATGTTGAACCAAAGCGAGTTCGGCAAAGGAAAAAGGCCAAGGGCAAGAAAAAACGCACCTGGGACGATGGCGTGCAACACAGCGATTCCGACAGTGAGTTGTTGGATTATTCAGAAGCCAGCAGCCTTCCCCGCACTCAATTGGGCAATTCATTGAATGCCCGCGATCTCGGCACGAAGCAGGCCTCTGGATTTGTCGTTCGTGAGCTCAGCTCGGAATTGGGCGACATTTTGACAGAATCCGGTGAGCAAACGCAGCAGGAACCGTTTGCATTCTTGAAAAAATACGTTGGCGGGAAAACGCTCAGCGATGATGACCTTGTTTCTGCCTTGAATGCCATGGAACAGCACCTGGTTAAACGTAATGTTGCTCCCGAGGTGGCTACGGCTATCTGCGACCAGATACGCTCGGACTTGCGGGGCACTTCAACACGCAATTGGACCTCCGTAAAGGCCACAGTTCGGCAAAGCGTGAAGTCTGCCCTGCAGCGCATCTTAACTCCGTCGGCCAGCACGGATTTGCTTGCGAGCATCCAAGCCCGGAAACAACGTGATGGTTTGCCCTATGTAATTAGCGTTGTTGGGGTCAATGGTGTCGGCAAATCCACGAATCTCGGGAAACTGGCGTTTTGGTTTTTACAGAACGATTTCCGCGTGCTCGTGGCGGCTTGCGACACGTTCAGGAGCGGGGCAGTTGAGCAATTGAGAGTACACGTTGATAGGTTACAACAACTGAAAGGGTCCCTGGGAGAAATCGCACTTTATGACCAGGGCTACGGCAAAGATGCGGCAGTTATCGCCAAGCATGCTGTGGAGTACGCAACGAAGAACAAGTTCGATGTTGTGTTGATCGACACTGCCGGCAGACGCCATAATGACGACCGGTTAATGTCCAGTTTAGAAAAATTCGGGAAATTGGCCCAGCCAGACAAGATTATCATGGTTGGAGAGGCGTTGGTGGGCACAGACAGCGTTGAGCAGGCGCGGAATTTCGACAATGCGTTCGGGAAAGCCCGCAAACTTGATTTTTTCCTGATTTCTAAATGTGATACCGTGGGGGAGATGCTGGGCACGCTTGTAAATGTGACGTATGCAACAGGAGTGCCGGTTTTGTTTGTAGGGGTTGGCCAACAGTACACGGACCTGCGCACTTTGAATGTAGATTGGGCAGTTGACAAGCTCCTCAGTTGAATCATGATCACACCATGAAGTACACAATCTAGATAGCGGCCGATGGGATGCGGGTATATCAGTACAAAACGTACCGCAGAAAGAAGTTGAGACGAAGCAATAGCGCTGCCACACTAGTATGTGTGACTGGAACTCACTAAAGCACGCTGTTGAATTGCACACTGAGTCAATAGCACACTGAGTCAATAGCATACTAACGAACTACGAGACTGTGAGTCAACGACTGCTCAACCGCAGTTCAATGGCAAGTCAATGCTCACTTAATGCTCACTTAATGCTCGCTTAATGCTCAGCCAATGGTCACTTGATAGACACTTAATGGTAACCTAATGGTCACTTAATGGTAACTTAATGGTCACTTATAGGTAACTTAATGGTCACTTAATGGTTGATAGACACTTAATGGTAAGTTAATGGTCACTTAATGGTTGCTTAATGGTTGCTTAATGGTCAGTTGATAGTCAGTCAATGGCAAGTTAAAGCGAACTGCAAAAGTTATGATCGGCAGGGTCTGCCCAAACAGCAATAGCTATATGAGGGTCCATTCGGCAATGAGTGGACCGTGCGACGGGACCGTTAAGCCCGTGGAGCCTCTTTCAAATATATGGAAATGGACGATGCCGAGTTTGGAACAGTTACGGAATGAGGTGATATGAAATTATAAATCTTGATTGAAATAAATACTAATGAGCGAATAAGGTAGGTGTATTTCACGGGAAAACATTCTCTTTGAACTGTCCCAGAACGTTGCCCCGCGGCGAGTACTCACAAGCGATGTACTTCGAGCCCGAGCAGTCAATGACGCCACAGCCGACCTGCGTCGTGCCCTTCCACACCATCTGGGTGAAGTGGCCCGTGGACGACGAGTATTCGCCAGCGGCATAGTTGTACTGCTGGTTCTCGTTGTACCACGCGTCGAGCGCCGCGTCCGTCGTCGGGTAGCCAATAGCGATGTTCTCGCCGTAGGGCCCGTTCGAGTGGTGGAACGCGCAGTTCGTCGTTTCCAAGTAGTTCTGGGCGTACGCGGCGAGCGTGTCACTCCACGTAACGGGGCCAACACCGTGGGCGGCCCGCACGCGGTTGTGGTAGGCGACAATGTCAGCCGCGAACGTGTTCGTGGGCTTCGGAGGCTCCGACGTCGTCGTCGGGGGCTCCGAAGTCGTCGTTACGGGCGGAGGCTGCGACGTCGTCGTCGTGGACGGAGTCGTGACAGGAGGCTGCGTCGTGGACGGTTCCTCCGTCGTTGCGGGAGGAGGCACTTCCGTCGTCGTGGGTGCAGTCGTGGGTAAAATAATGGTTGATTCGGGCGTCAACGTCGGCACGAATGCAGGAGTTGAAGGCTCGACAGGGTCGCTGGAAGTCGCGGTGGATTCCACACTCGAAGGTTCAGGAACGACAATTTCCGTAGAGTACGTCGTCGGGACTCCCTCAAAAGTGTAAGTGTTAAGGATGGTGTACGTCGACAAAGGCGCGGACGCGGTCGCCGATGGCGCCGACACGGGCGCCGCCGACGACGTGGCAGGGCCGAGGAGTTTCCCGTCAGGGCCGATGGTCACAAAGAAGGTTGACCATTCGGTTTCCGTGACAAGCACGGCTTGGGCGAGCGAGAGAAGACCGTAAAGACCGGAGAAACGCATTGGTTATTTTATTGGTTGGTAAAAATCCGTAAGGAATGGAATTTTTAATGAATGTGGTGTATCAAATGAATGTTTTGGTGGGGTGAACGAAGGACAGAACTAACAAAGTTCGCTGTTTCTATTCTCAATCGCTGCTATTTCGTTTAATCGATGCGTAAATTTTGGCGGGGGTCGCTAAAGACTGGGCTGGGCGGGCACCGTCGCGTATTTATTTTCCCTGGGGCCCCGCACATGACCCTCAGGTGTGATCGAGCATGGTGGTTGGAATGTTGTTAAGGGTTATGCACCCTTCACGAGATATGAATGCACATCGGGAGCGCGAAACCAGCCAAACGGCGGCGCTTCTCGCAGGTCGGCCCTTCCATTTCGTTTTCATCGGCTCCGGTATCGATTTCCGGGTGGCGGGGTGAGTTAGTGGGGCAATAAAATGATTTCCGTTAGTGCATTTAGCCCGGGATGATGGGCGATGGGGGGCGGCTATTTTGCATCGCTGCCCTATAGGGGAATGCTAGAGCGGGGGGTGAGGAGAATGGCACGCGTTCTAAGCAGAGTGCTTACTGAACATGCCCTGTCGAGCGTCATGCACTCGAACCCTCGATCCTACATTCAGACACCCTAACCTGGTGCCGGCATTAATTAATCGAAAGGAGGCGGGGTGGGGGGGGGTCGTGCCACACGGCCAGCGGTGGCTGGTCCCATTCTCACCAAGTTCGCGTGCAGGCAACCGAGCGTATTCCCGCCATCGGTAATTTGGCCGTGCACATTTAAAAAAAAACGTGGCTGGATATACTGCTAGCGCTGCTTAAATTTCGTATATAGAGACGTATTTAACCGAAAATACCGATGCCGGGCCCCCACGACCTCCGGAGAGCAGATAATCCCGCACGTGTTCGCTTGCTATATGGGCATAGACTAAACTGTCTCAGCAACGGGTGTTTATCTCGCGGGCATTAATTAGATACATTTGTGTAAGTAGTCTTAGTTGCAGCCCCATTTGGACGGGCCGACGCCCAATTTATTTTTGCGTGCCATACACTGGCATGTCATTTCAGTTGGGACGCGACGGCTTACTAGCAACACGCGTCGCTAAGCTCCCCCCCTCCCGTCAGTTCCACAGCCCACACCTACTGTTTACATATCCCGAAAGGGACAAACTGAAAAAATAATAAATAGTGCGCCTCATCTACGCTTCTAAAAGTAGCACAGAGCAATTACCGCGCATACCGCGACTTGCTGTTGGCCTAGTACTGGCCTAGTTAGGAAATGTAAATAGATTCGCCATGTAACGGCCACTGCGAAGGAGGTCGATTCGACCATGCCGTAGTGTACGTGCCGAAGTGTGAAACCGGTCCTAGGCACACGTATAATAATACTGTACATGCTTCACAAGCAAGCCCGTCATTGCTGCAGCTGTTGCCCCATCCCTCTCACGTCAACTGGGTCGCAATGGCAGACACATCAATGTACACATGTAATTCGTATTTGTTATTGGTTTTAATGCAATGTACCGAGCCCCTGAGCCCTGTATACCCGCCGTATATACGTGAACTGTAGTTATACAAGTGCTAATGATGTAGTTAGTTAGTTATAGTCGTAGTCCAAACTGAAGTTGATGAGCTTAGTTACGAAAACGACTAGTTATCACCTATTTCAAAGCAGCTAAACAATACTTTGATTGATTCTGCTGCTTCTGATGCACAGAAGCAGCAAGTGGACTTGCCGATAACGAAGTTGTTAAACGTAGCTAATTGAGCTGATAATCGAAGCTAAACGAGACAAGTCGAAGCTAAACGGAGCTAACGAAGCAGTTCAAGCCATTCAACTAAGCTGAACGATGACCGAAGCTGAACGATGACCGAAGCGGACAGAAGCTATGCTGATAAAACGTAGTTAATACATATTAGCATGTATAGATTAAGGCCACAGCCAGAGGTATAAATCCGATGCACAGCCATTGCAGGAACCGAATGGAGGAGGTGTTTTGTGGGGCGAATGCAAGCTTCACGCCGTGCTCCGCAAATACGCAGAGTTGGCAACAACACCGTCTATGAAGAAGCTAAAAAAAAAGAGTTCCCGATCGCAACATTGGCGGCATCAAAAACAACAAACTAAACGACAATTTAGCAGCAACCGCCCTTATTATCCTGCACCGGTCGCCCAAGGTTCACCTTGTCCTTGTCGCCCGCCTGTGCGCCCAAACTCGGCATCCGCTCCTTGATCTGGCTGGCCATTGCCAAAAACGCCTGCTCCACGTTCGTCGAGTCCTTTGCCGAGGCCTCAATGAACTGAATGCCCATCGAATCGGCGAATTCCTTGGCTGTGTTGTACTCGACCACTTTCTTCGAGGTCAAATCGCTCTTGTTGCCGACGAGCAGCTTTGTGACGCCCTCCGTGGCGTACCTATCGATCTCCTGGAACCACTGCTTCACGTTGTTGAACGAATCCATGTCCGTGACGTCGTACACCACGATGATGCCGTGCGAGCCGCGGTAGTATGAGCTCGTGATCGTGCGGAACCGTTCCTGGCCAGCGGTGTCCCAAATCTGCAGCTTGATCGTCTTGCCATCGATCTCCACCGTGCGAATCTTGAAGTCCACGCCAATCGTCGAAATGTACGAGTCCGTGTACGAATTATCGGCAAACCGCAGCAGCAGACAGCTCTTGCCGACTCCGGAGTCGCCAATCAAAAGAAGCTTGAACAAATAGTCGTACTCAGAGTTCATTCGGGCAGTGCTGGTATGAGGAAGAGGTTAATCTGGGGGTGGGTTGAGTGTTTGGTGACGTAGGGATTCGCGATGGCGCTGGTGCTGGGTATATTACATAAGCACTCATCGCCGCGGTCCGGCGGGCAATCTCCGCTGGGGGGGGGGGAGTGCGAACTGTATCGATTGGGGCGTATATGAGTTTAATTTTTTGCAATTTCGGTTTAAGTCGGTACATAAAGTATGGGGGGCGGGGGGCTAGTGATCAAAGATTATCGGATTTGCTTATATGTGGTGGGGCTAATAGATGGCGGTAAAGGCGGTGTTCAATGGCGTTATTGGCAGTGGGGTTCGTCAAGACATGAAAACCGCTGCTCATTCGCAGTCTTAGCCTGATCTACATACGGATCGATACCACATAATGAATAGAAAGCACATACTAAATAATATAAAGCCCAATTTTCCGGCCAGCGACAGTTCCTCGTATATCCTAATGGCAGTCCCTAGCATAATGGGGCGCCACTCCGCCACTCCCAACGCACGGTCCCTCCTTGCCATACGCATATAACGTATTCTCCCCGCTCCTCGCCCATTACTGCATCTAGCTTAGCTTATGGCCAGCCCAAACGGGCCCGATCCCAATATGTACATGCACTCCAGCGGAAACGTGGAGTGCAAGGTGTGTTTATCGGTGCATGCCGATGTCACTGCCTACTTGTCCCATGCTCAGGGCAAGATGCACACGGAAAATGTCAATTTGTATAATAAAAAGCCTGTGCCGAAACTGGCCCCCCGGCGGTTTAAAAACGAGGATCCTAAATCATTAAAACAGACAGCAGTGAAGTCAATCGGCATTCCAAACTACACAGTGATCAAAATCCGGGACCCTGTCAGCAATAACTTAGGGGTCCGTGCCGAATTCGATCTGCCTAAACTTACAGCTCGAACACAACCGCAAATGCGGATAATGAGCGCTTACGAACAAACAGTTGAAAAAGTGGACACAGATCACCAATATTTAGTTGTAGCTGCAGAGCCCTATGACACAGTCGCTCTGCGAATACCGGCAAGGCCGATAAACGAAGAGAGTATAATCACGCATTACGAGCCTGCTGGTCAGAAATATTACGTGCAATTGCTTTTTGAGTAATACATGGTCATTCGGCTCAATTGTGAGAAGTACATGTAGTTGTATAGTCGGCCCTGCTACATACAGGCCTGTATTATATAATCACAGTTGCTCTTTAAAGTAGCCTACGCGTTTTACTACCTCGCCCTTCAGCAATTGCCCCAGAAAGTGTTCATAATTAACTGAAAACATGGCCTCTTTCGATAAGCACGATTTAAGCGACATTGTTGGCAAGCACCTTGTCTACACCTACGACAATGGCTGGAATTACGAGCTCTACGCCAAGAACGACAAAACCATTGATTACCGCATCCACAGCGGCATTGTTGGCGGCCGTTGGGTGAAGGATCAGCGTGTGTACATTGTTCGGGTTGGTGAGCATATTTACAAGATTTCTTGGACCGAGCCCACCGGCACCGATGTCAGTCTCATTATTAATTTAGGCGACAAGCTGTTCCACGGCACTATTTTCTTCCCGCGTTGGATCATTAACAACCCAGAAACGACGGTGTGCTTCCAAAACGATCACATCCCGTTGATGGAGCAGCACCGTGAGGCTGGCCCTGCATACCCAACAGAAGTTGTTGATGAGTTTGCCACCATCATTTTTGTGAAGGATAGTGGCATTAACAACGAGAGTGTTATCAATTGTCCTGCCAGCGAGCTCCCAGCGAACTTCCCCGATAACCTGCGTTAAGGCCTGCCAATGCAGTATAGGTGCAACCAGTAGGGTTTCCGAACCCTGGAGGTTACCCATTCCATATAATAGGGGCCATTTACGTTGCTGACTCATTGAAAAGTTTTCACCATGCAAATCCGCCCGCTCATGAATGAAAACTTTGCAGTGCTGGCAGTATGGTGTGAAAGTTTTTCAGTGCCAGGCTCACAAATTTTTCATATTTCGTTGCCCCGCTTACAGCGCTAACTTTGCCATCCCCTCCACACAAAAGCACCAAAAAGTAAGTATTCAGAATTTGCTAAATTAGCAGGTTTACTTTCAAAAAAAAAGTTTAAGGGAACTGGTCTCTCAGGAATTGGAGTTCTGGGACACACCGGATCTGCTACGCCTCCGCGGTTATCGCGGAAGCCCGGGATCAGAAATCCACATGTGTTTTGGACACTCTGGTTCCTTCTTAAACGGACCGGTTCGCCCTAAATGGTGAATCGGAATACTAACACTCTCCAGTGACTCGTTCTTCTGTTCTTGCTGACGCTCTTAAGAGCATCCACAACGCCGAGAAGGCTGGCAAGCGCCAGGTTCTTATCCGCCCGGCCTCGAAGGTCATCATCCGCTTCTTGCAGGTGATTCAGAAGCATGGTAAGTAGCACAAACTAAACACCGGCATGATAACTGGATGGCCTGAGTACCTCAGCATTGTCTGGGGTCCCGTCTCTGTTTGTCTTTTAACTTGCCGGGATAGAAAACCTGGAGTTTATACATGGCAAGATCTGTTATTTTTTCACGGGTCTGCTATTCAAAGGCTCCAGACATTTTCTGTTCAACTTATTTTAAAACGAACATGGTTACTAACCTCTTTCAGGCTACATCGACGATTTCGAGTACGTTGACGACCACCGTGCTGGCAAGATTGCTGTTTTCCTTAACGGCCGTCTCAACAAGGTTGGCGTCATCTCGCCCCGTTTCAACGTCAAGATCGACGACATCGAGACCTGGGTTACCCAGCTCCTCCCGTCGCGTCAGTTCGGCTACATCATTCTCACGACCTCGGCTGGTATCATGGACCACGAGGAGGCCCGTCGGAAGCATGTTGCCGGCAAAATCCTTGGCTTCGTCTACTAGACACCCGCTCATATAAAAGTTTATCTAATTTTATTGGAGTTTATTGCTTCTAGCTCAACGAATGAGCATGTTTAGTACCGACGTTATTGCTCATGCCAATGGGTTTGCACAGGTCATAAACATGTATGCTCATCATGATTGTTGGCATTGTATACCGCGCTTATTCAATAGTTCTGGCTCATCGAAAGAAAGTGTGTGAATAAGGAAATGTATATGCGACTTGCAATGATGGTTGAGATACTCAAGTAGGGAATTAAATTAATTAAATAGCTAAGCCTCGATGTTGGCCTCCACGGATTCAGGTGCAGGAGGTTCCAGGGCCAATGGTTCAGGAGAAGATTCAGGAGGCGGAGGTAGCGCAGCAACTAATGAGTTTACCCGCTCCTTGAACTTGTCAATGGCGCTTTGTACCACAGCCGTCAGTTTAGAACCGTAATCATGCTGGCCCAGCGCCGTTTGCAATGCCCGTAATTCCTCTGGTGAGGCAGCCTCGATCTCCAAAAGCTTGAGGCACGAGGACAGTGATCGCTTCGTTGATGATTCCGGGGTGCTAAGTATAAGCTCGACAATATCGTTGCCAATGATGACGTGCGCTTGGGAGGTAGACGGCAACACAGTTTCGGAATACTGGGAGTCCTGCGCGGTTAGTTCAACGATCTGCTTGGTGAAATCACCCAAAGTGATGTTGGAAGTGTGAGTTGCCTTCCACTGCTTAAACTCAACGCACGCGTCCATGAAAAGGCTGGCAACTTCAAGCTTTCCCGTGTCGTAGAGCGTGTATGCCTTCACAAACAGTGCGAGCTGCTGCTGGATAAGCGCCCTTCTGTCCTCCTTTGTCATGTTCCCACACATCTCGCCCCGGTCCTCATCCTCATCAAGGTCGCTGGTGGCGTAGTAGTAAACAATCAAGCGCAGAGCCGCAGTTCGGGGATTGGGCACCAGTTTCGCGATAACCAATTTGGCCAGCGATGCAGCAGCGGTTCCCTGGATCGATAGCTCATCATTGTTCAACAACGACTGAAATAGGTGCGCCGTCTCATCCAAAGACCACTGGAAACTGTCGTCGTCTTCAGTATGTTCGATGGAGTCGGCTTGATCTAACGAGACCTTGCTAGGATCAACGAAGACAAGACACATGTCGGTAGCGGCGTGAATGCACAATTCGACCTCTTGAAGCAGGTCGTCATCACCGTCAATTGCATCGTGATGACGCGAGATAAAGTCGGTAAAACTCTTGTAGTGCATGTTGGCAAACTTGAGGTTCAGCAAGCACGCCAATGCCAGACATTTGAGTCCTGGTTTGCGGATGGCGGATATCGGGCTCACCACAGCAGGTTGAATGTACCCGCTGTACAAAGAAGGTAAGTAAGCCTCAACATCACTTTGAGAAGACACATTGGCAAGTACCGCCGAAAACAGTGCCAATGCCCGCAAAATTCCGGTTATCATGGCCTCCGTCGACTCTACTTGTTGTTGAGTACCCATGGACGGCGTGGCCTCCAAAGTTTCGAAGGCCCACGACATGAGTGCTGAGTCGCTGGCATTCAGCTTGCGCTGAATGGCAACAATGTGCGCAATCGTCGAATCCGAGGGCGCATTATCTGCCATAACAATCCGATTTGTCACCTCGATAATGCGCTGACGGCTGGCCTCGTCATCAAAATCGTAGCGAGCGGCAACAATCAGCAATTGGTCGAGCTTAAACGGCAAACATTCGCGCAAATCCTCAACATCGTCGGCGGAAGTTGACTCGGAAACCTCATACGTTTGCGGATTTTCCATTTTCTCCCAGATTTTCTCAACCTGTGAGGCCAATTCCGTCAGATCTGGCATGAGTTTGTCTCTTAACACACTCAATCGTTCACGCTCGCAATATTCTTGGAACCCTCGCAGCACAACCGCATCTTCGATCCACATAGTAGCGAAAAACTCGTCATCAAATTTCATGTTTTCTGCCACATCGGACCGGAGCTCGAAAAAGGCGGCCACTACTTTATCGGTGATCTCCGTACCGTTGATAACGTCGAGACGCTGCAAAACAACGGCAATGTTGTTGTCGCACATTGCGACCCACCGGTGGGCAATAAGTGTTGCCGCGGCTTTACGAATAGCATCGTCGCGATCGTTAAGGCCAGCGCGCACAATTTGCTCCCGAGTTTTAATGCTCAAAAACCGGAAGTCAATGGTAGGGAGCACCTTCGTGAACATGGCAAGACGAACTGCGGGCGATGGGTCCCTAACACGCTTCGCCACAAAGTTGGCAGTTCGCCGGTTCGCATGCGCAATATTGTATATTGCTGTGAGCCGCACTTCGGGCGCAGGATCGTGTTCAGAGGCCCATAAAAGTGCATGCATGGTTTCATCGCTCTTTTCGAACGCCACAACCAAAAGAACTGCCTTACGCCGAACCTGCGGATCGGTGTCTCGCAGTCGCTTGATGGCCTCTGACTGCACGGTGGCGAGCAACTCTTCCTGCAGGGCCACTAACTGCACGAGATTCTCGGCCAGCGTCAAAGACCAGAACCGGACTTGTGCGAGCTTGGCAGAGAAACCTTTGGTGTACCTGGAAATCAGCCGTTCCACAAACTCCAGTGCATACTCATCTTCGGGCGTGTACGCGTTACTGGCGGTGCTAACGTCGCCACTGTCGTTGGGGCAGATTTGCCGGGCGAATTCAACAAGAAACGCGACAACGTGCTCGACGCACTGGTCTTTTTTGCCGCGTGTCAGCAAAAGGTCGACACAACGCGTGAAATCAGTGAAAAACTGTTCGGAATCGGGGGTTCCCCGCACTTCGAGAAACACCTTCTTGAGCCGCAGCGCCAATGGCTTGGGTGCGGCAGTGGCTGCCTGGCTTTCTTGGAATGTGGATTCCACGAGTTCACGTACTTCCGCTGCCATTTGGGGGGAGGGAAGGTGGACTGGTTCCAGTGTTTATTTATGGGGGATTGTTTATGTGGTTGTATAGGGTTGAGTGAGCGGTCCTGGTACAGCTTGGCTCCAGGATACCGCTCTAAATCCGGGATACCGCTCAAAATCCAGGATACCGCTCTGGGTCCAGGATACCGTTTGACACGTAACGGGATACGGGTCCGGGATACACGCGTAACGGGAAGTGCCATGCGGTACACGAAAAATCGGGTGGCAAGCGCCTTTGATTAGCTCCCACGTGTTTATCGTCGTGATTGAACGGCTCGGGAGGTGCCATTAAGGAATAGATGAAATATTGCTTTGTGTTATAATAAATATGAACGGGTTATGCATGAATGGCGGCTGTATTCGCAAGTTGGAATCTCTATCGTACGTAGATCTACCCACAGCCAATCTCTTCCCCAGCCGATCGGTTCTAAAGATTAAAGAATTCCGTTTTTCCGGTATAAACGTTAATTTATGTGCTTTGCTATACTTTTTATTATGGAACAAAAACAATTATATTAATTGGACTAGTTTATTTATGATCTGTGGTGCCCCCCACCGTCTAGGACTAGGGTGAGTGGATTGGGCAGCTAATTAGCTCCCATATGGACCCCTTCCCATTTTTCCGATTAAACAGCCTAAGCGAGAGATCCGATTGAACTGTGGGGAGTAAGTAATAGAACAAAATAAATTTTACGAAATTAGCTGGTAGCAAATAATACTGCGCAAAGCATATAAAACGAACATGCTCAGTGGTATTTTCTACTTGTATACGAATGAAAAATCGGCTAGTTTCATCACCGACAAGCACATGGGGACAGTTAATACGGAGCGAGATAATGCACGAGGCAAAATTAATGGCTGGTAGCTGTGCGTACCCTCGTGCTCGTGCTCGTGCATAACCCTAGACCCTAAGCTAGCCACATCTATTTATATAATTTCCTCCGTATTTAATTGAAGTCTTGTAGATCTCACAACAAATACTTTGTTTTTTTCGACATTCTTTCCATTGTAACAAATGATTGCTCCTCTGTTTTACTTGAGCGGCGCCGCTGCGGTGTACTACGCGAACTCGTCGAGCCCCGCCACGACGACCGTCGTGTCCACCAAATATACCACCATTCAATGCTCCACTCCCGAGGTTTTTGAGTACGGTACGAAGACATACACGGTCACTGCTCCCACGACACTTACTGTTGAGCAGTGCGAGTGCACGGTGAAGCCCGTGGCCCCCGTTCCCACCTCGGCGGCCTCCATCCCCACTCCAGTGGAATCTGTTTCCGCAGTTGCGACCGCACCTGAGGAGCCTCCCACCACCGTCACAGAGAAGCACACCGACTACGTCACCATCCCGTGTGAGTCGACGACTCTTACTTATGGCGGCTCCACCTACACGGTGAGCGAGGCCACGACGTTGACGATTGAGAACTGTGGCTGCACGGATAATTCGAAGCTGCCGCCTACCACGGAGGCTCCTGCTCCTGCTCCGCAGCCTACCACGACGCCGGCTGCCCCGGCTCCCCAGCCCGAAGTGTCGGCAATTGAGTACTCGCCAGCTGCTCCTGAGTACGTCACTAAGTCCGAAACGCGGTACGTCACGATCCCTTGCAGCAGCACCACCATTACTTACAACTCCAAGACATACACGGTAAGCACTCCTACAACTTTGACGTTGAAGCACTGCGGCTGCACGGAGACCGTTCCTGGTGTGGAGCCATACACCGCTCCAACTGTAGAGGCGCCTGCTCCTCCGGCACCCTCGGTTGCTCCCGAGGAAACCACTCCGGCGGCTCCTCCGGCACCCTCGGTTGCTCCCGAGGAAACCACTCCGGCGGCCCCCAGCATTGCCAATGGCGCGTCATTTAGCAGCGTCGGTGCTGCTGCTGGTCTTGCTGCCGCGATTGCCTACCTCCTTTAAGCGCTTAATTTTTACTTCGTAGTATTTATATCAAATTATTATTCTCTTCTTCATACAGTTGCCTTGTCCTTTGACTAAAAATACAATACAATCAGCTAATTAAGTTAAACAGATGCCAAATACAAGCACTTCGAAATGAGTTCATAGTCCGGGGCGATGTTATACTTATCCGAACTCTCCACAAGCTTTAACAGCGCTCTCGTCGTCTCAGCGGTGGCTCGGTACTTCTCGTAGTTGATTTCATTCTCAGTATTGGTTGAGGCCGCCTTCAGTGACTGTTCGATGTCGTACAGGAACATTGGCGCGAACGGCACACACGCCTTGTCTGCGGCGGCAGACCGGTGGTGTACTTTGCGCAGATCAGCATAGTTTCTGCTGGGACTCGCTAAAGATCCCAAACGCTCCAAAGTTATCCGATCATTCTCCGGCAGCAGCATGAACACCTCATCGCTCAGCATTGCCTGTACTTCATTAGAACAAAGCGCCAGAGCCAGCTGGACCATTGTTGCGAAATTGTGCAGGCGAAGCGCCTGGAACGCGATGTGGGTGAACCGTGAGATCGTTTGTGCCTGGAGAGCCGGTGACGCACACAGCAGCACCTCGGACTGGGCCCATTTGCGTACCAACTCATAGCGCGCCATTACCATTGCTGCACCTTTGAGTGAAGTCTCATCAACTACTTGGAGCCACGACGTCACCTCAATGCTGGCGCGGTTCCAGTTGTTGCTTACCAGCCCCTGCCAATCCATTTGCTGAGCAAGATCACGCTCAATGAGGGTCATTTGCTCGGCCACAGATCGCGCATTATATGCCAGTATGAAAGGCGCATGAGTCGATCCGGGAAGGCCTATATGCAGCATCGGAATGGGCCGAGGGAGGTCAGTATTGCTTTGTTTGAAAAGCGACGTCTCGTGCGGGATTGCTGCTGACGGCATGTCCAACCCTCTTATCGGCGACATTGCACTCTCATTATGTGGTGCATTAAAAATACCCAAGCCAGTGGGAAAACTGGACCCCTTGTGGGTATTGCTAGCGCCGAGCGATGAAAAATCATTGGTTATGGGGCCAACATCATCCGCGGGCAATGCAGTTGGTCGTGCACAGCTTGGTGTGTTCTCTACCGAACTTCCCTTATTAGAAACACTCTTGTCGGCCTCAGCATTCTCAGAGTTCGCCTCGAGTTTGCGTAGAGTGGCCTGGATGGCGTCACCTTCGAGGGTGTTATCCGGCAACGCTTTCAAGCGTGCGGCATCCATAGCGGTATAACCCTCACACGGCTGCATTAAAGAGTTCTCAATTTCGGACAATAACGAGAACCGGCTGCGGTCGCTGGTGTTACCCGTTTCGTTGGCTACTCCTGGGTGAGTTTCAAGTTGAGTCTGCCGTGGCGTGCGCGGGTCATGATATGAAAATGCCGATTGCGTTGTTACCGAGCTTAAGGATGATCCCGTGTAAGATATCCGGTCAAACCGGTTGAAGTCCAAGTTGTCCCAGTCGTCATTCATGTCAGCGTTGATATCAGCAATATCTAGTCCGTCATGTTCGAGGCACGAATTATCCTGGGGCGTGCTCGATTCTTCATAAATCGAGATGGTCGACGGGGTTGACTCACGCACCGACTTCACCCCGTTAACTGCCAACCCTTCATTGGTATCATTAGTATCATGATTATGTGCCGATTCGCGGATCGCCTCTTCAAAGGTAATGTCACCCGGGGTAGTGGCCAGGCCTATATTGTTAACATTGAGCGTGTCTGCTGACTCTTCATGGATGATGCGGCTTCCCGTGGGGCTGTCTGACACATACCGCACGGGGGAGTGACTGGATAATGAACGGCGGGGCGTTGCCCACACGTCTTCTTCTGGAGAAGGCGTACGTACCGGTGTCAAAACCGCATTCTCCTTCTCCAACTCATCATCATCAAACACGAATTGGCTCTGCACCGTCATACTCATTGTTGAAGTGGAAGTTGATGCCGATAACGACTCCACAGCCGTGGGAGCCTCTACAATGCTTAAGGGAGCCACATTCAGCGTTGTGCGCGCATACTCCTCATATATGCCCTCCATATAGATGCCATTTGTCAAAGGGTGCTTTCCGTCACCGGGGAATGCGTTTACCGCGAGCTGCACCGGATTGAGCCTCCCATTAACTGGTCCGGGCTCCGGCGTACTCTGTTTGGGGGATTCCGATGGCTCGAGATTCTCTTCATTCTTTCTATCTACATTGTCAGCTTCAGTATTCACAGCATTCTTAGCGTCATCAAGTTGCTCATGCTGCTCATGCACCTCAGCATTCTCAGATTCCTTATGCACCTCAACATTCTCAGATTCCTCATGCACCTCAGCATTCCCGAGGGATTCCTCATGCACCTCAGCATTCCCGAGGGATTCCTCATGCTCTTCAGCATTCCTGGTATACTCCTCATGCTCCTCAGCATTCCCGGCATACTCCTCATGTTCTTCAGTATATGGAGACTCGTGTTCAGGTTCAGCATGTTCCTTAGCATGTTCAGGTTCAGCATTTACCTTAGCATGTTGAAGTCCAACATGCTGAGGTTCAACATGTTCCTCAGAATATAGAGGCTCATCATGAGGTTCACTATGTTCCTCAGAATGTAGAGGCTCACCATGAGGTTCAACATGTTCCTCAAAATATAGAGGCTCACCATGAGGTTCAACATGTTCCTGAGCATATAGAGACTCACCATGAGGTTCAACATGTTCCTGAGCATATAGAGGCTCATCATCTTGAGGTTCCACATACAAAGGTTCAGCACGCTGATATTTGTGCTCAAATTCAGGCTCCGATCCAGACTGAGCCGGTTCCGCCGGTTCATGTACCGCCCATTCACACTCAATTGCATGTTCAGCGGCCAACGTCTGTTCGAGGGCTGCATGCTCCAATGCAAGCGCCTGCTTTAAAATCTGTTCCGCCTGCTGGGCCCGGGCAATTGCCTTCCGTTCTGCCTTTACAGCTGCCTTCAAACCACTGGGTTTACCCAGAACGTATGCCTCGTGACGACGCTCGCGCAACGTCGAAACTGAAGATGCTGATAAATGCGTAGACTTGAGCGCGCGCTGCTGGCGTGCGTGGTGCTCGTTGATCACGCGCATTGCCAGCATGTCCACCTTGTTGTGAAGCACAACTTCCTCCGGCTTCAAGCTGTGGCTGCTATGCAAATGAAAAATCTGGCTGATTTTCTTGCGCGGCGGCCGCATGCGCGGTGGACTGGCTTGGATGCTGGGCACGGCAATGTTGGCATGGATCGGCACGTCACCGTTTAAAATGCTGCTTTGTAAAGCCCGTGAATTGCACGGCACGGGGTCACCACCGGCAGGACACCGGCACTCCATGTTACCCACCAAATTGGAAGGTAAGATCCAGTATTTGGCCACTTGGGTATCCCATTGCCGCCGTAAAGTAGCGATAATCGCCGCAAAGTGCTCGTGCACCACAAACTCCGTGCAACTCGCCAAAACAGTTAAAGTGTCCGCGGCCAGGAAACGCAACTGCATATCAGGAACGAAATCCGCGGTGAAATACTGCGTGATCCACTTGGAAAGCATGGCATAACAGCGTGTGCCTACGTTATGCCCGGTTTCCGCGCCAACAGTGCCACCAACGTCGAAATTAGCGCCACTGCGAGCGGCTAATTCAGCCGCCCACAGCAATCGCGACGCCAACAATTGCCAAACGCGATCTGCGCTCGCGAATCGCCGGAAAACGAGGAGAAACTCGTTGACCGCAGATAACTCCACAGAATTTGAAGCCGTGAGGTACGCAAGCAGCACTTCCAACTGGGCGTACGCGGGCATTCCCGACCGGCGGCCAACCTCTCCGGACGCGTGTTTTAGCGGCGGAGTCGCTATGTGGTTGTAAACCTCCGGGCGCAGGCCGAGCCCGTCATGGCGGCCGTTTGCCATGGAGTAAGATGCAGAAATGATGTAAAAGGGCGCAACTGGGGGGTACTAACGCGTTTGCGGGGGGCCCTGATGGGATATTTTGTATGGTTTGTGCGCTTCGTTGATCGCGGTTGTTTACTGTGCTTACCTCATCTTATGGCTCGAAAGATCGATGCGCAACTCGCGCGTGGGGTTAGGACACATTGGGCAACGCGTGGGTGCCATCTGGGGCTCGACGGGGCTTAAAGCGCGATTACCGTGGAGATTGTTAGGTGCAGTGGGGATAAATAAACACGTACTTTTAAACTGTAGACTATTCATACTAGCATAGTAGCTAATTGGTAGGTGGGGAGGGAAGATTAATATTATCTGGTGTGCGTCGGTTATGCAGTAATGTTTAGATGATGTTCGGCCAATGTCTCAGGGTACGGACGATAGAAATAAGCCGGTTTCAGATCGTGCCGATAGCGGCTGCATGAAGGAAATCTGCTGATTTTAAGATAAGTATTGATCGTAGGTGGCTGCAAACCTGATTTCCCCGTGCGTTCGGCAAGGTCCGCTGCAAACGATGGGGAAGCATATGCATAGAGTTTGCTGGGCACGTGACTCGCCCATATCACTATATCACTACATCACTACGTCATTGAACATCACTGTACATGACTATGTATCACTATGTATCACTGTACCTCACTATGTATGTATGACTATGTACATCACAGTACGTGGATCAGTACGTGGATCACTATTTGTACCACAGTATATGCTTATTTTTCAGTTGTATGCTGAGTGTCTCATATGAAACGGGTTATGGTTTTTGGGCAGGCCCGGCCGAGCTGTCATGACGTTGACCGGTTATAAGCTGCCGAAACGCACGCGCAACGCCAAGGCAGTGATTGTTGAAGAACAAAAACGCACAGCTTCGCTACCGCCGACTAAACCAACGTATTTCAATCTCGACG
Source organism: Starmerella asiatica (assembly GCA_030572815.1). NCBI lineage: Eukaryota > Fungi > Ascomycota > Dipodascomycetes > Dipodascales > Trichomonascaceae > Starmerella > Starmerella asiatica. The sequence goes on along the minus strand of JAJMBI010000013.1, from coordinate 56,459 downwards.
CGCCCCCCAGCGTTCTGCCGCCGGGCCACTGGTGCGACGTCACTGGGCTTGAGGGCCCCTACAAAAATAGCAGCGGGCTGAGATTTCACGACCAAGAGATCTATCAAATTGTTAAGAAAATGGGCACGGATGTCAATCAGAAGTATTTGAAATTGCGCAAAGCCAACTTTGTCCTGAAATAGCTGAATATAAAAAATGTTTAAAAAATGAAGACGACGCCCACGCCCGTGCACAACGTCGCATTCGGGTTAAGCAAGAACATTGAACGTTGTTTTGGAATGATGGTATTAATGGCCATGAAGCAGGAAAACATACTTTTGTGTCTTGCGAGGTGAGAGACTTTTCAAACACTTTATTGTCGTGGCACACTCAATAACCACGCAAACGGTTGAAAACTAGAAGTATTTAAATAAACAGTTTAATTCACTGTAGACCAATCGACATATCAAGCGAGCTGATTGGCCGTACTGTCGTGACACCAGGCGAAATTTAGCGTAACAGGCACGTAGGCGACTTGAAATTCGAAATATACAAAAGAATAGCCTATATGCTGTATATAAACAGGTCTTGCATACGGGGAAGCTGGGTGACATGGGCTGGTTGGCATGGTTGCCAAAAGGACTCCTGAGGGGTTCTACAGCACTGTTGTCGTGTAATTAGATATCTACATACTATATATTGCTTAATGACGGTCTGACAGTGGAGGTATGGCAGTGGCGGCCCTGTTGTTGTGGCCGGTAGCACTGCCATCGTCGCGGTGTAACTCGAGCAGTCACGCAGGCGGCTTCAAACTTGGAAAGATACATGAAAATAACTTAATCTACAGAACATTATTGATTCTGTACGCCCATCAAATGAGTCGATTGGCATGGGATCGTTGACATGGGCTGGCCGGGTTGACCTGCACTACTGACAGAATGTAACTCAAAAAGGAGGCTTGAAAGCGGCATAATTTTAGTATATACGAATGAGCAATCTAATTAACAATACATAGTTTATGCTAACACCCATCAAACGGGCCGATTGACACGACCCTACTGTCGTGGATAGAACTTTGCGTAACAGGCTCGCAAACGACTCAGATATATACAACTGAATAATATAACTTAGTGAATATGAACCGCATACTACGAAGCTAGTTTACATGGGCTGGCCGACGTGGGCTTTGACATAATATAAAGCGACGAGCAATTATGCTCGGCTTAGATTTGCAAATACACTTATGAATCTGCTATATAAAACGTCCTAAATGTTGCATGCCGGGGCCCGCTGGTTGGGCTGGTATGACCCTGCAGGACCTATGTACAAGGTGTAACGAGCGGGCAGGCAAGCAGCTTAATCTTCCAAATAAATAGCTAAATGTTATAGTGACATCAATAAATGCTGCACACACACGAAACAGGCTGATTGGCATGGCGTTTACAATAAAAGAATAGCTTAATCATTTATTGAATCTGTATACCCAGCGAGCATGGCTGGTTGACATGAGCGGGAGGGCGGAAGGCCTACTGTCGTGGCACATTTAATTCAACAGGCATGCATGAAGACGGCTGAAAATTAGAAATAATCGAGTTAGTTGTTAAATCGTTTATATGCCAATCAATTCTGCGAGCATTAGCTGGTTGGCATGGCTCACATGGGGGTGGGTGAAAGCCCTGTTGTAGCGGTGTAACTCGATAAGCAGGCACGCAAAGGGCTCCAAATTTGGAAATATACAAAAGTAGCTTAATCTACAGAATGTATGCCAATTAACATGGGATGATGCGCATTCGCTGGCTCGCTGGCACAGGCATGTTGACATTGGCCGGCCTTAGTGCCCTGCACTGCTGGCAGTAACTCAACACGCAGGCCTGAAAACGGCTTCGAATATGGAAATATACAAGTAAATAACTTTATCTATCAAAGAGATGCCAATTGACCCCGTACTTTGTCGGGACCGCTGATTAGCATGGGCCTCTTGACACGGGCCGGCCCTGGTGGCCCCGCACTGCTGGCGAGGTGCAAGCATGATGGTAAACGGCATAAATTTGGAATATACGAACAAATCGTTCAAAATACTATGAATACGCCCATTAAACGGGCTAGTTGACATGACCCTACTATCGTGGGTAAAATTTGGCTTAACAGGCTCGCAAACGACGTGAAATTGAAAGTATACGGCTGAAAATGATGGCGGCACAGATTTCATCGGTGGTAACACGTACAACCTCATCTACAACGTGGGCATCATAAGCGAGCCTGAACGTCTCCATACCGACTTCTTTTGTTTGGTTGCCATGTAATTAGACATCTATATACTATATATTGCTTAGAGACTGTTTGACAGTAGATGTATGACAGTGGCGGCCTTGTTGTTGCGGCCATAGCACTGTTGTTGTGGCACTGCTGTCGCCACGACGGAACTCAACGAGGGGCAAAAGATTGAACTTGTGCAGTATGCTGCCTTGTCTTGCGGTGACAGAATAGTTAGTGCCTAATTAATTAGATGCATAATAAAAAAACTCGGCCTAGTCATAGAACAGATGGCCGTAAAAAGTGTCCATCGGGAGCGGGTATTCCGGAACCACAATGAAGTCGTCCAGGTATGGCCTTTGGTACGGGTAGATGCGGGGCTGCACGAGGATCGTGGCGCCAACAAACTGCACAATGTCGAGGACGAACTTGAGGATCCGTAAAGACACCCCCTCGCGCTCCATGCGTATTATATTTGGCCTAACCGAAGCAATCTCGTCATTGTTTGGCGACTCTGACCTTAACGGCACGCGATCATCCACCCTCCACGACAAAACGCACGGAGGGCTCACCCCTACAGGCAACGAGCAACTTCGCGGGACGCGCGCCAGCTGTAAAGCGTGGATCCCCAACGATGCGGGCTGCTGCCGAGAAATCATGGCCGGCCGTAACGGCAAAATTAGCGGGGACTGCGGCACTAACACCTCGTCCAACCGGTGCCGAAACTGGCCCAAATCCTCGCGGGCAGCATCGAGTTTCTGCTGAGCTTCGAGCACCTGGCGTTCCTTGTATGCCAGAGCCACAAACAGGTCCTGCCAGTCCCGCTGGCCGTTTATTACCTCGTCCGCATCAAATGGAGTGGGAGGGGCGCTCAATGGCGGCGGTCCAGCAGGCCCGAACATATTGGTGTAGTTTGGACCCGCGTAGTTGCCGTTTGGACCTGCGTAGTTGCCGTTTGGACCTGCGTAGTTGCCGTTTGGACCTGCGTAGTTGCCGTTTGGACCTGCGTAGTTGCCGTTTGGACCTGCGTAGTTGCCGTTTGGACCTGCGTAGTTGCCGTTTGGACCTGCGTAGTTGCCGTACGGCGAGCTGAGGCCACAATGGAACGTACACCCGGTGCTGCAGGGGGTCTCCAACCCGTTACAGAGCGGCGGGTACGCCCGGAAATCAATTGACGTGCCAATCACGCTGCGGTGCCGCCGGTGCCGTCCCGAGGGGCTCCATTCGGGCGATCTATTGTAGTAGTCCACCTCGCCACTACTCAAAGGTTCCGGATTCAGCGTGCCATTATTAGGTTTTTCAAACTCTCCCAGCATATTGGGCGGCGAGCCCAAACCAGCCAGGGGACGTAAATCGTTGGACCGTTCAAAAGGGTGCATTCTACGCGGGCGTTTCGAAACGTCCAAACGCGGCTCGAAATTGAAATCAAGGCTGACGTCGAGCCTCGCACGCGTGTCGAGGGGCCGCAAATCGAGCTGCCTAGCGTCCAATGGCGGGCTGAGGTCCGCACTGGAATTCAGGCTCGAATTCGACAACAGCGAGAGCGGCCGGCGGCCTGAAGTGCGGCGGCTGCGGTTGCGGGGCGAAACCGCATCAGCATCGTGCGCCCGCGGCGTTGCCTCCGCGCGTTCGAGCAGATCAAGCTCGGGAGCGTCCGGCGACCGCAAAAGCGACGGGGCCGACTGGCTCGCCAAATTTTGCAGTGAATTTTTCGGATCGAGGCTGAGCGGCGGCACGACGAGCGGTGCGAGCGGCACAACCGGCTTAGAAGTGCGTTTTACTGGTTGTTTTGGCGGCGGCGGGCGCGGGGCTAAGGAGTATTCATAATTGGGCTCGTCCGGTGAGGCGATAGCCACGCCGACGTCATCGTACATTTTTTTCTGAGCAACAGCTGCCTTTAACCGGGCCCTGGGCTTAAGATCTATGCGGCCAGTTTGGTGCTACGGTGGGGGGTGCTCACCGTGTTTTTGTTTTCGTTTTCGGGCCTGAACCGGGGCTAAGGGTTGACCCACAGCATCAGGGCAGGGGCGGCATACCGGCAAAACTACCCCAACTTGGCCGTATGGCCAGTAGGGGCCGCAGGCCCGGGGCGTTGAGGGGTGGGATCCTGCTGACGGGCCTAAAGCCGCGTGATTTGCTGATCTGTGGCGATGAGTATCTGGCGTGGTTGCCCTCATGGGGTTGAAGCTAGGGATATGGACGCGTTGATTAGCAACACGGGTGTAATATATATTTTTAAAACGGTTTTTACTGAACGGTATGGGCCCAGTGGCCGGGGAGGTAGTGGCCCCGGACGCGCGGTTTGTATAGTAACGTAATATGCGCGACGCGGCCCTCATGTGACGCACGACTGACGCTACCCATATATGACGCGTATACGCCAAGTACTAAACTGCGTAACCACGGATGTAATTTTATTTAGTGTTAAGTGCCACGAATACATATTTATCGATACTTTAGCTACCATTATAGGCCACGTAAACCGCACATCACCAAACGCTGATATGAGCTATATACTGCCCACGTAGTGATACGACGCGATAACCACGATATTTACAAATCACCGTGCATAATATTCCATTTGTAACGATGCATGTTAACAGTGTATGTAACGGTGTATGTGTAACGGTGTATATTAACAGTGTATGTTAACGGTGTATGTGTAACGGTGTATGTTAACGGTGTATATTAACACTGTATGTTAACGGTGCATGTAACGGTGTATGTTAACAGTGTATCTTAACGGTGTATGTCAACGGTTAACGGTGCATGTAACGATGCATGTTAACGGTGTATGTTCACGGTGTATGTAACGGTGTATGTTAACAGTGTATGTAACGGTGTATATTAACAGTGTATGTTAACGGTGCATGTAACGGTGTATGTTAACAGTGTATGTTCACGGTGTATGTTAACAGTGTATGTAACAGTGTATGTAACAGTGTATGTAACGGTGTATGTGTAACGGTGTATATTAACAGTGTATGTTAACGGTGTATGTGTAACGGTGTATGTTAACGGTGTATGTTAACGGTGTATGTTAACGGTGTATGTTAACGGTATATGTAACGGTGTATGTGTAACGGTGTATATTAACACTGTATGTTAACGGTGTATGTTCACGGTACATGTTCACGGTACATGTTAACGGTGTATGTTCACAGTGTATATTAACACTGTATGTTAACGGTGCATGTAACGGTGTATGTTCACAGTGTATGTAACGGTGTATGTCAACGGTGTATGTTCACGGTGTATATTAACACTGTATGTTAACGGTGCATGTAACGGTGTATGTTAACAGTGTATGTTCACGGTGTATGTCAACGGTTAACGGTGCATGTTCACGGTACATGTTAACGGTGTATGTTCACAGTGTATGTAACGGTGTATGTCAACGGTGTATGTTCACGGTGTATATTAACACTGTATGTTAACGGTGCATGTAACGGTGTATGTTAACAGTGTAT